>JAAGNO010031265.1:0-22109 GCA_033439905.1 Ceryle rudis
CTGGTGAGGAGAGAGCCTTCTGAAAATATCTACCAGATTCTATTCCCTCTCTCAACTGGTGTTTCTTCCACCGACTATAATCGTCTAATAAATGTGAAGCCCAACATCTAAAGCATCTGAAAGAGAGGCACAAGAGTATTCCCAACACTATCAACCTGACTATCAATCCAAGTATTACTATAAACAATTGTTTTACCCATGCCAAATTTGGTAACATAACATTTCAACTAAACCCCAAACCTTTCAACACACAAAACACTCTGTATTAGTTTGATTAGCAAATTACTTATAATTACTTATTACATTCAGGACTGTGGATTTAAGTGAAAGTTCCTTATAGCATGATCTCAGTCTAACTGTTACAGCCACAGTCAGCAAAATAGGCCTTTTTGGCACAGAATGTAAAACACAAATTAGCCAGGCAGCATTCCCTTCAGGTCCTTATCTATTCTTAATGTACCCAACACTCATTCAGTAACACAGTGAATGATAAAAACCACGTGTGGTCTTTTACTCTCTGTTCTCTACATGGGAAATGAAAGGTACAAGGAGAGTGCTCTGTCCCTATTTTTTACCGCATGTTGCATTTGAAGCAAAAGAGTTAGGGCAAATAACAACTACCTACCTAATTCATACAGAACTTCAATCTAGCCACCTCAGAGACATTCTCACACAGATCTGCTTCACATCAGCACTGAAAGTTCTACCCGCGCTCCTTATCAGTGAATGATTAATATGGTGGAGCGCACCATATAATCACCACACAGTCCTGCCGAACATGCTGAGGAGCTGGCAGTTCACCCGAATCACAAAACTAAAAGAGACATTAAGTTACTAGGAAGGGAAAAGATGTTTAACAATGAACCCAGAATTCTGAGCTTTCGATGAGAAAACAAAGGCAGACCTGGAAAGACAATGACTGCTTTGGAATTAAATGGAAAACATTTATAAATATGAAAACTGTGTATTCAAAGTTTAAAAAAAGAACACTGATTACATCCAAGTAAGGACACAGACTGTAATTTAGCAAAGCTCATGGACAAACATATCTCTATTTCAACATCAGCATTTCTACTGATGTGATCAGGGTTACCTGTCAAAAAATTAGTAATATTTTTTTATTTGGAAATAGGAATTTTCAAGTAAATTCTGACTTTGCAATACAAGTTACAGAATGCAGATTTTTGTATAAAATGATAAAACTACACACAGGTCAAGCAATGTTTCCAGCCATTCATCCAATATCAATTGTACAGTTGTCAGCTAGCACAGATCTAATGGGATTTAAGTCAGTTCATGTAATTTATGTAGCTTACAGCCCAAAACACATCAGCACAATCCTAAGAGCACACACCTGTAAACACCAGGCTGCAGAGAGTTATAAACAAGAAATATTGGGAACATGAGCAGGAATGTTACTGCATTTGTTCAGTATTTGCTTCTGAAGATGACACATAATACTTAATTCTTTTCACATGCAGAGTCCTCCCTTAAAAGAAGATTTGGTCCAGTAACTTTGCGCATTGGGTTTACATGCAAGTTTTGGTAAGGGGAGGCAAGTGGGAGCTGCAGCCCTGTCCTCTGTGAAGACATCACTGTTTGCCCCCATGTCCGACAGAGCCAATTGCAGATGGCTCCAAGATGCACCCATTGCTGGCCACAGCTGAGCCCCTCAGCAATGCTGGTGGCACTTCCGAGTACATGTTTAAGAAAGGGTGAAAAACACGCTGTGCTACAGCAGCTGGGAAAGAGTAAGAAAATTTGAGAACAACAGCCCTGCAGACACCTCCATCAGTGATGGAGAAGGAGAAGACATGCCAGGTGCTGGAGCAGAGTTTTCCCTGAAGCAAATGGAGGATACCATGGTGAAACACATTGTCCCCATGCAGCCCATGGAAGATCACATTAGAGCAGAGCATCACATGCTGCAGCCAGTGGAGGAACCCACACTGCTGCAGGTGGACATGCCCTGAAGGAAGCTGCAGCCTGCAGAAAGATGTCCTGGTTTTGGCTGGGACACAGTTATTTTTTTAAATTTTGTTCAGTCTGGAGAAAAGGAGGCTCAAGGGAGACCTTATTGCTCTCTAAACTACCTGAAAGGAGATTGTAGTGAGGTGAGGGTCAAAAGAAAATTGTCTCAAGCTGCACCAGGAAAGATTTAGGCTGGGTGTTAGGAAAAAATTCTCAGCGAATGGGTTGTCAAGCACTGGAACAGGCTGTACAGGGAAGTGGCTGAGTCACCATCCCTAGTGATATTTAAAAGATATTTAGATGTGGTGCTCAGGGACATAGTTTAGTGGTGGTCTGGGCTGAGCTAGGTTAACAGTTGGACTCAATGATCTTAAAGATCTTTTCTAACCTAAATGATTCTATTCTTCCACAAATTTTCTTCCTATTAACTTGTACAGTGCTGTATTTTGGATAGTATGAGAATAATGTTGATAATGCAATTATGTTATTTTAGCTGTTGCTAAGTAGTGCTTATCCTAAGCCAAGGATTTTTCATCTTCTCACACCTTGCCAGCAACAAGGCTGGAAGGGCAGAAGAAGCTGGGAGGGGACACAGCCAGGACAGCTGACCTAAACTGGCCAAGGGGATATTCTATATCACAGAACCTCATGCTCAGTATATAAACTGTGGGGAGTTGGCTGGGATGGGCAGATCGCTGCTCAGGGACAAGCTGAGCATCAGTCCTTGGGTAGTGAGCAATTGCACTGTGCATCACTTGTCTCTCTTGGAAGATAACAAAAAGAGTGAAATAAACCCCTTCTCGTTACAATTATTGTATTTTCTTTTTATTTCAATTATTAAACAGTTCTTATATAACCTACAAATTTCAGTGGCTTTTGATTCTCCTCCCCATCCCAGCAGGGTGAAGGGGAGGAGTGAGGGAATGGCTGTGTGAAGCTTAGTTGCTAGATGGGGTTAAATCACAACAACAGCCCACACCGTAGCACATTCCTAGCAGAAACTGCATCCCATGAAGAGGTGCCCATGTAGGAGTAGGTTTTCTGGGAGGAACTGTGGCCTATGGACCCACATTGGAGCAGCCTGTTTCTGAAGGACTGTACCCCATGGAGAGGACCCACACTGGAGCAAGTCTTGGAAGGACTGTACCACACTGGCAGGACCCCATACTGGTGCACGGAACAAGCAGGTGGAGGATGGAGTGGCAGAAAGGAACTGTTATGAATTGACACAACCCCCCACCTGAGGAGGGGAGGAGGTAAATCAAGGAATGAAAGAATTAAGTTGAAGAGGGGTGTGAGGGGTGAGGGTCTGGGTTTTTTTGTGTTTGTTTCTTGCTATCCAAATCTACTTAATTGGCAATAAAATAGTCTTCATCACATTGAATCCATTTTGCCCAGGATGGTAACTGACAAGTGATCTCCCTGTCTTTTATATGCCCTGATGAACAGGAGGAGACAGAGCAGCCAGCCAAGGTTCATCCACTACACACAGGTCTTAAAACCAGACCTTAATAGTTGTTAGGTCAATGACAGTGTCATTGTCCTCAAACTAGTCTACCAGATGACACCATATACTTCAGTAGCTTAAGAGAAATTTTATTTAAAAGATAGGAGGAAAACTCAAACAGATGCATGCTAGAATATCATCTTTCGATAGCAACAATAAAAATGGAAACAGTGTACCATAAATATCAGCATATTAATGTCTTGACCGTTTCAATAGATTAATCCTACTATCTCGAATCATATTATTTATAATGTACTTTGTATATACAGTGATGATTTGATAAAGGAAACATAGTTTTACACCCTTTCATCCTCGACCAGTTTTCCAATACAAAGGTGTAACTCCAACCATGGACAAGTATTCCCTCCTAGGTCCTGTGGTAGTAAAACACACCACTACACACTAAGGATTACTGCTCTCCCCAGCCTACTAACAGAGCTGATAGAGGAGTCTTGACTTTTTTTAGTGCATAAATAGTGAGGCTAGTTAAAAGTTCTAACTGACAAATAGCATTAAGACAGATGGCTGAAGCAAACATGGCAGCATACATACAAGCTTCTTGCTGACAAGCCAACAGGTGCTGTAGCAATTAACTCTCTTTTTTTGAACCACCAAAAGGAAAATGGTATTTTCCAGACATTTCTGCTTGTATTTCATCAAAGAGTTCCAATAACATACAGGAAGAAGGTATGCAATACAAAGGTAAGCTAATACATCCCCAGCATTTCCTTACCATATTCCATGTACATATTTGCTTTTTATATGCTTTGATACAACTTTTTTCCTCATAAACATCTAACTGCATTTTAAACTGTTCTTTAAGCACACATAGAATGCAATTCCTAAAGTAACCTCTGAATTAACTAATATTTTCTCCATTGAGTCCCTCTGCATGACAATCTTCTAGTGCTACAATGAATCAAACTTTTTTTTGTTTTTTTTTAAGTGTTAAGGTTTGGAAGCAATAGCTTTCTAACCATGCTTAATCTTACTGCCAACACTTCCTTCCTCTTCTTTCAAGACACCTGCTTCCTTAATTGTGCCGCAATTTATTTTAGTGCTTTCAAATCTGGGAAGCCCAGCTATTACACTATGGTCTGTTCAAGAAAATTCTAAGTAGCAAGATACTAAAAGCCATTTAGTTGACTTCCTTATATAAATTGGTAAGGAAAATAATCCATCATCTAATGAAACTATAGGAGAAGCATATGATGTCATCAAAACAAGAACTACATTACTGCTTTAAAGGGGGGGGGGGGAAACCCAAACCCTAACTATTTTGCTGTTCATCCTCCTCACAAATAGCCACAATTTTGTTAAAAGGAATGAAGACAAAAGAAAAGAAAAATATGGAAAGCTGCAGCACAGAACATTATATTATTTCACAGTGTGTGGGTCAATAATGAAATTTCACTAATCCAAAATTTATTTCTGCAATTCACATTTGCTATGCAAATGTATATTCTTCAAGTACATTACCAGTTAGCCCAAACCTATTATTTTCACAAAAAAACCCAAACAAACAAACAAAAAAAACCCCAACCAAACAAACAGGAAGTATCTTTAAATAAACACTGTCAGAGTAATTATAATGCTGCAGCATCAGAAACAGCATCAGATCCAGGTTAGCATTTTGGCTAATGCTGTTCAGGTTAGGCCCATTCCTGGACAGTGAGGCTCAACTGTTTATCCTGATTAATCTAAGGGTAAGGAAGACCTCTAATTCCATATTAATGTTCTGATGCTCAACTAATTATTGACCCAACCAACTTTCAATAGCTTTGAGTTACTTGTGTGTGAATTAAATATAGTTAGGAGGCTCCCAAGGCCAAGTTATTTTTTAGTGAACAAAGTCATTTTCCTTCCTGGAGATTCTCTGAAGGAAGACTTGCTATGATAGAAAATTACCAGAAATAAAGAACTGACACTTGGTATTTTTCATGTTATTTCCTTTCAGAATGCCTTATGTTGCACTACATTCCAGAGACACATAGGATACCTGAGAAAAACAGATCTAGTATTACTTAGAAGAGGAAACAAGTTGAGATCAAGCTACCTTTCCTAGTCCTCCTTAAGAGTGTGGGAGGACGGGGAATTGGGCATGCGTGACATTTTCCTAAAATTGCCTGAAGTAGCATCACCTACTGTCACCTACATCCTGCAGTTTAAAGGAACCAGGCACCAAAGAGGATTCAGCAATGACTCCAGCCCTCTTGTTTCAAACCCTGCTTCCCTCTCAACTTTTTGTCAAGCTTCAGTCAGTTGCCAGCTGGTTTACCATCCTTCTTTTCAATTTAGAATATTTACTCTTAACATCACCCTGTTTTCTTCACTGGTAACAAGAAACCTGTTTTGTGCTTCTAACTGTCATCAATATTATTCACATCAAATAAATGCTTCATTTGAATGCTTCACTACTGCTTACAGACCTGTAGTGCCCATGACACTGGAGTAAACGCAGGGGATGAGGAGAGAACCAAGAAATACCCACAGGATAGATCTGTAAAATAACTGAAATTTTCAGAGTGTTTGCACCTGAGACACTGCAAGGTTTACTGGATACAAACTAAAAAAGAAAAAACATCCGAGACCACAACAATTCCCCCATGTATTGTTAGAAATAGGTAGGGTTCCTCTGTAGTCTTAGCACTTACTCCATCTTTAAAAGGCAACACTGCAGAGAGTAACACACATTAGAATGCCTTTCTCTGAGAACAGTCCCATTTTACGTGGGCTTACATTTTCAAATTTAAGAATCACAACAAGAGTTGCAGAGTTTGCTCTCTTTTAATACCCAATTATTATGTCTTTTATATGTTATTCAAAGGTATAAACCAAATAAATCTATCAAGAAGGAAGAGAGGCTTGAAACCGTTTCTCCTCTTGTCTCTGCACACTGCTGCAAGCTCAGGGAGAATCTAAAACTACGTAGGCAGTCCACAGAGGAGGTCAAGTATTTCCAGTGTGTCGATTTTTGACTTGGTATGTAACACAAAAATCCCTGCAAAAAGTAAACCTATAAAAGCATAGTTATCTATTTGTTCTTGGTTTAGCTTTGTCAAAATAAACATATGAGGATTTATTTGTTTGTTTTTTTAATGGAGCAAGCATTTCCAGAGTGCTCCATTGGGCAGGTAAAAACATACTACTTAACTTGGGAGGAGTTCCATAATCACCAACATGATTACCATAAGCATAGTAAGTGATAAGATCCCACAATTTCATCTGCTCCTTTGTGCCAGGATAGTTGTTTATGCAGCTGTGTAGTGAGCTGGATCAAGAGCACGTGGCTCTTCAGTAAGAGGGCTAGAGGGGAAGGCCTCCACCCTGTTCAGCAGCAGTATCCATTCATATAAAAGTCAAGCAGCTCTGCAACCTTACATTCAAACTTTACTCGATCCAGGCCCAAACACCACACTGCTACCAAAAGTAACAGTGCTGGCTCCCCTGCCCATTCCTTTCTATCCTGTGCCAACAGAAAGATTTATACTGCAATGAGCTGGATTAGGGAATATGATGTCAATTAAATGGGTCCGTGACAGAGAAGAGTTAGTTTCTACCATAACAGTTCTCACTAGCTACAAGCTCACAGTGCATTTGCCTCTTCAAGGAATGGTAGCCTGCATTTTAGACACGTTGGGGAAAATCATGGCACACTCTCACTCTTCTTCACAAGGCCCAAGCTGCATTCACAGCAATGGCATCTCAAGCCATTCAGCAGAATGGATTTAAGGCGTACATTGTATTATTTCCAACTCACTTCTCAATTTCCTGGGAGTACATTCCGGACTACTGAAGCATCCTGACACAATAGGAGGAGACTGATCTGGTCTGCCCCAGTTTCAGCTCATTTGCGTCTTCACTGTAGTGAACAGGTTTCAGAGCAAATTTAATAAAGCCACTGGATAATCATTTGTAGATCCAAAAGGGTATTTTTGTTTGTTGATGCAAAGTGCTCTACTAAAAAAGGAGAGATTAAGGGTTCCCTTTCCTCAGTAAAAATCAGTAATAAAACAAAAACAAAACAAAACCAACAAACAAAAAAAAACCCCACACACGAAAACAACACAAAACAAAACAAAACACCCACAACCCAACAGCTTTGTGAAGGAGAGCTCTCTTTATTAAATAGAGTGCTTGGAAGCAACTGGTAACTAATGTTACCTAAAATGACATAATCATTACAGAATAAATTAATTAGTCTTGCATAAAGCAATTTTCCTTGGTTTTACAGAAGTCTTTGAAATTTTAACTATATAGATTTCAAAACAAAAAATAGCGACAGTGAGTCACACATACAGTTAATTATTTTTTTTTTAAATGGTCAGGCTAGTTAACATTAGTAGAAGGCATGTTAGAGATTGAAAACAGTGCCAGCTATAAGATTTTTACCATAGCTACGCAGAAAATTAGGGCACTTCAACTGTGACCTGCAGAATCTTTTCTCCTGTTGCTGTGTATATAGACACCATTAATATTTGCAAAGTTTTTCATTAAAATGCATGGGGTTGAGGGTAAACTGGTTATATTTACACAGGGCATGTTTCTTTCTGATAAAAACAAACACTTGGAAGACTTAATTCAAGAGACGGTATCGTGTGCAATAACATCTGAATTGATTTTAAAAATAATAACTGCTTTCCTCTTTTTTCTCATTAAGCCAATACTGCTGCTGCAAAAGTGGCAACTTCTTCAAACCAGTTTGTTCCAGAAAAAGCTGCTCCTATCTAGTTCTGACAGCCTGCTGCTGCTAGTGGAGGCGAGACAGGTTAAACCAACAAGCAAGCACATCTCACCAGAAAACTCACACTTACCGCCAAAATAGAAACATTCCAAGCAACTACTAATCTAGCAGACAAGGTTATTAAAAACTGAATGCTGTATTTACCATTCTTTAAAATGTAAATAGATGAAAACCAGACAAAGAGTACTAGCTGTAATCCCCCCTCTGGAAGAGTGTTACAGGCCAGTTTTTTCGCTGCAGTGCATTGACTTTCTTGGAAAGCACTGCAGAGCTGAATTAAAATATTTCAGCTGCTCTGTGAAATGGTTCATTGTTTTTGATATAGGTGCCCAATCTTCAAACATTTCAAATATTGCATATTAGACTTCATAAAATGTAAATTTTGCAAGGGCTGACTCTCCAGACATTTCTGAATACCTTAAGAATTTCTGAAGGGAGAGTTTATGGTCACATCCAAGGCTGTCCAATGCATTTCCTTAAACAACGCAACTATACAAAGCACCATAATGGTAACAAAGGGAAAGGCTGCTACTGTAGGATAGACAATATTTAAGTACAAGACAGTGAATAAAAAAAACCTCGGTGCTTTGCAATGAGCGTGCTTAAACAACGATGCAGAAGTTGCCAACAATTACGCCAGTTGTCACTGCTGACTGTGATGAGCATTTCTTTCATCAATATTAAAATACGCTCTTTCAAGTCCCGGAATTGACAAGTACTTCCAACTTTTATGTAATGAATTCGAGCATACAAGATGCAAGGATTTTTAAAATTCCGGGCTATTCTTGTGTTGTTTTCTCTAAGAAGCCTAGAACTTAATTTTTCAAGTTGCTAACATTTTAAAAGTGGGCTTAATGCTGTCTAGATTCATACATTCTACTGAAATACCATTTTGCAGACACTCTAGGTTCCTGCCAACAGTGCTCAAGTCCATTGTATCCATGTGCTTCTAGAACAAAGACATGAATATCTTTCTCCCTGAATAGTAGCATATCAGCATGTTGTTATTACTATTTTTAAAAAGATCACTGGGCTAAAAGATTTCTGTTCCCAGAATCTCTGGCAAGGCAATGGACCCTGCCTTATGAGTTGTGAGCATAACACAGCTAGTAGTCATTTCTTTTTAGCACAAAATTTTTGTACTCTGGTTTTCATCTTTTAGAGTTCTCGTCTACTACCAGCTGACAGCTCTGTAGTTGCAGTTCAATGCACCTATTACCAGAAATGATAGTTATAAAAAAAAAGCAGGTAAACAGATTATCATTTGGGCAGTTGGAGCAATCACAAGCCAAGGAACTAATACTTTCTGGAAGACACTGAAGGATTTTGTTCTTTTTAACCCTTTGCTGAAAACATGAAAACTTCACTCCAACATGTGACACTCTTCACTTTCACCCACTCCCTCTGTTTAGCCCCAAATACCATAATGTTCCCATCAACACTGAGCAAATACAAAGGTTAAAAAAAAGCCTTGAAAAATAACTTCTAAGAATCTGGACCACATTTAGGAAATCAAGTTGCAAGCAGTAGTGGGAACAGCAGTAGGTAAAACAGGCTTTGGTCTGAGTCTTTCAGGAAAAATGCCATTCCAACCAGGAATACTAATGCAATTCAAGGCCTTTAGCTAGCTCACATTACTTCCACTCTTCTTCAAGTGCTCAGATGCACCCTCACAATCTGTTCTTTCATAAGTCTCCCGTTATCAATATCATCACTGTTCAATGACTGGAAACTACCCATCAGGACTTGGAAAACTATCTTCTGGGCCCTCATTTTTCAAGCCACTGGCCTCAGGGGAGCAATTCAGGTGCCTAACCAGAGATCCCTAGTTTGAGGAGAACATCCCACCTGGCTTCCACCTACTGTTCCAGAAGAAAACAGGTCTCCTGTGGACTGTGCAGTACACCTGTCAGCCCTTTTTTTTTTAATATTACAGGCATCCCAGAAATTCAGAACTGGCAGAAGATATTCCCATTTGGACACGTGAATCTCAACTTATCAGTCTACTCTATTCCACATATCTTTGCTATTGTGATTTCAAATTCCTTGTGGAAAATACAACTGAGACACACAGAAGATCTCTTATGTAGTACTCAAACAGACTGCAGTTTGTAGCTCCAAAGGAAAACTTAGTTAAAATCACTTAAGTGTCAATATTCAGAGCCATCAACTTGTTAACTGCAGTGTTTGCTGCATCTATCTGTATTCTACTATATAGATAGATACTTTGAAGTTCTCCTCGAGGACTGACTTGGAGTTCGGAACCCATCAATATCTCTATTATGTTTCCTTCAAACTATCTTAAAATGCAGATTGCGGTGAAGTAACAAATATTATGCAAGACTCCATCAACTTTATCTTTAAATTGTATATGCAGAGAATGGATGTTCAAAAGTACATAGAAATCATATGCTAATTTAGAATGATAGGTTCTGCCTCTGTTTAGGTCACTTTGGTGACGGGGTGGAGAGGAGGGAAAGAAAGGGCAGGCATATATTAAAAAAAATAATAATGTATTGTTTTCTAATTAATATCTCTTCAATATAGTCTTCAATGGCAATATGATAATAGCCTATTTACCATACAAATACAATGCCCAGGACTTAGATCCCCAACAGTGAGAAAAAGTAATTTAATATGTATTTATCAATAAATTTTTAATATTTATAAAGGGACACTTTCAATCTGTGCTGAAATTAAGTCTATTATATAACAAACTCTTTCATTATTAACCTGCTAATACTTTAAGGTTTTCTAGATATTTCTTTTTTTAAACCTTGCTGTTGACACGGAGAGAGACAATGAAAGGCACAAACAATATTTGATGAGAATACCCATTCTTATATATGTAGCCAATGGGGGGGGACACAACCAAAAGTTCAAGAAACTTATTTCCTGCAGTTTCCATCAGATAAGTCTGAGTCCTTTGCAAGACATTGTTACTTCCAGGCCTGCATCAGGAATACTCTGGCCAGAAGGATTAGAGAGGTGATTATCCCACTGTACTCAGCACCAATGAGGCTGCACCTTGAGTACTGTGTTCAGTTTTGGGCGTTGCAGTATCAGAAAGTCGTCGAGGTGCAGGTCCAGAGAAGGGCAACAAAGCTGGCGAAGGGCCTGAAGCACAAGTCTTAAGAGGAGGGACTAAGGCAGCTGGGGTTGTTTAGCCTGAAGAAAAGGAGGCTGAGGGCAGACCATATCACTCTCTACAAATACCTGAAAAGAGGTTGCAGAGGGATGGATGTTGGTCTCTTCTCACGGGTCACAACTGATAGGACAAGAGGAAATGGCAACAAGTTGTGCCAGGCGAGGTTTAGGTTGGACATGAGGAAAAACTTCTATACGGAAAGGGTTATCAAAGACTGGAAGAGGCTGCCCAGGGAAGTGGTTGAATCACCATCCCTGGATGCGTTTAAAAGCTGTCTGGATATGGTGCTCAAGGCTATGGTTTGGTAGTGGCCTTGGTAGAGTTAGATGATGTTTATACTTGATGATCTTAAAGGTCTTTTCCAACCATAGCAATTCTGTGATTGGAGGAAAAAAATCCAGCCATTTAATTTCTTTGGGCAAAACATCCCCAAGATTCCCAAGTCCAGTCTGACTACTTGTTATATTCAAAAGCTGTTTAATACTAAAGCTTGTCACACGCAGAATTTTTGCATCTATGAAAAAGTAACTCTCAGTGGCAGCACAGAA
This sequence comes from Ceryle rudis, assembly GCA_033439905.1. Classification (NCBI taxonomy): domain Eukaryota; kingdom Metazoa; phylum Chordata; class Aves; order Coraciiformes; family Cerylidae; genus Ceryle; species Ceryle rudis. The sequence goes on from JAAGNO010031265.1 coordinate 11,919, forward strand.
ATAATACCGATTTATTATCCAGAAGCGACTCCATAAATTTTACACTTGAAAGATGGATAAAGTTTCTTTGCAGTGTTGCCAAATTTTAATACCTTTGGTGGGATTCATCTAAGTGTTGATTTACATGAAGTTCCCTTTGTGGTCAGTGCAGACCTGGGTAATATAGTTAGGTCATGAGTCATATCATCCTAAACGTAGACGTCAGATTTGGTCAGACGAATGACACCTTAAAAGCATCCACTTCTTTGAAGTAACTACACTAATACACTATTATCCACTACTGAGCATCCAATTCAATCGCAAGAATCCCTCCAATATTCTAAAAACAGTAATTGGAGAGAAGAATATCCTCCAAGTTATCTGCAAGTTACAAGCACTGCACTTTTGGGTGTAGATGTACACTCATAAAAAGCCAACTCAGTTTATATTTCTCTCTTATATGTAGCCAGTATCCCACAGCACTGCTGTAAGGGTTCAAAAAGCAAGGTGACCAGCTTTTTCCAGTTCCTTCATGACTTCAAGACTACAAAGCTGGCACACTACATGCACTGAAATCCACACAGACTATAAAGTCTCAAAAAACCAGCATTAATTAAGAAGTGGTGCTGTTCATTCTACTCTGACATTGCATTAATATGAAAATTATTTAATGTAACTAATAAAATACATTCCAAGTTGAAGAGATGCATTAATTAATCAATTAAGAATGACAGCGATTTCAAACGGCTGCCCTACAGCTCTCAGAAAACAGCAGGTTACCGAGGCAGCAGTGATACTACTTGTGTTCCCATTGCTTATCTCCTGATTTTCTCTCTTTCTGTACTGTGCAGTTGATAACTGAATTGTGAGATAGAACCTGTTGGCTGATGTGAACATCCACATCCACTGAAGAAATAAATCTAGTCTTCCTATGGTTTTCCTCATTTTCCCAAAACGAGAGAAGAGCTCCTTCAAAGGCTCTTTTCCAGAGTAACACTCTCTGTACTAAGAATAAATCTCAGGGAAATGAATATTCTACCAAAACTGGTCTTTGTAAGTGCCCTTTACCTGTTCTTTAGATTCAGTCAATCTGTTCCCACTTTCTTGTGCCATACTGCCTGAAAGGCTTGATCATGTACTCGTTTAGATAACAAAGTTTTGGAAATATTACTTTGCCTCAATTAACAGTTTGGGAATTAATTAGGATTAAAATTCTATTCCTAGCTTGTTTTTAAGGAATATATGCAAGGGTTCAACCACAGCACTGTGGTTCTTAACCTGCCTGGCTGGCATAATGTCAAATGAAAAGGAAAAATAAAAACAATATATAACCCCAAACAAAACCAACCAACCAACCAAATGACAACCACAACTTCAAGGCAGAACAACAGCTATTCTGGCAAAGGTTTGAAGTCACACATCCTGCAGTTCACAGCATCTACACTATATTTTCTATCATTTAAAATCAGTCAAAAGACAGCCAAAGAAAACCTTATTAAATCTGATCTCATCCCAATGGAACTGAGAGCAGGGAAAAAGAAGAAAAAAAAAAAATGCACACTATAAATGCAATCAGATTGGAACACAATACAATAATATTGTTGGCTAAATGAACTTTAAAAGGTTGTGAGATTAGCATTTAGTTTTTTTAAGAACCCAGACTACATTCAGCTCTTGCATAAAGGATGCAATGGAAGGAACAGGACTGTCAGTCCAACACATTTGGGATGCTCATACAGAGTTGTCTTCATTTTGCCAAAACAGCTTCTAGAATGATTATTTTGAGATCTTCAGCCCCACTGAGTTTAAACAGCAGTGATAATAATCTAGAAGACAATTGAGCTACCATAAATTGTGTCTATGATTCTAAGTTATATCTGTCCCAGTTATAAGGCCATTTCTAAGTTGAATCTGCTCAGTCCATCAGGATACACAGAAATTTACTGACGGTACCAGTCCCGACAGTCTGTAGAACAAATACATAACTAAGCGTTTGCTTTGAGTGATATTAAGTGATAAGAGGAATTGTTGCAAGTCATTCTCATGATACAGATAAGAGTTAAGGCAAATGTAAAATAAAACCCTATTAGTAGGGTTTGGTTTTGGTTTTTTTTTTAATCTTCACCACTAGGTGTGGGAACCACAGGCTTTCTCCATCCCAGGCTCTTCTGAACACTCTTTCACAACTCCGGATTCTTGCCTTTGCTATGAACCAGAGAATAACCATTCCATTTTACAACTTGGGAGTGTAATATTTGACGAGCAAGCTGCTAGCATCTCTGGACTCACATTCAAGTAGGCTATGGGAGGCAGACTGTGTTTATCCCATGAGCTCTGAATCCACGTTTTGAGTTTCTTGCATCAAGAAGGGACTAAGGAACAGTTAAGTAGACCTTCTCAAAGGAGATCAAGTTACTTTAACATTTAATTAAACTAAACCATCAAAGTAATGGAAATTGGTTTAGGGCCTTCAAAGATCTGCTAGTCAGTGCTTTACACCCAGTGTTATATCCATAGTCCCCTCTCACTACTAGCAAGGGGAAGAAAAGCAGAACTATTGACAGCCAAGTAGTCTGTAGTTGGTAAGTTCAACAGTTCATAGGCTAACATAACAGAGAACAATAGCTGCTAATGTGTGATGAAAGACTCACAGACAAGGCAAAAACAAGTAAGGAACAGAACTACTGATGGGTTAAAACCCAACTGCTTAAGCAAGCAAAGGTAATACTGGAAACTGGGAATCTGTAAACACTCAAAAGAGTGAAATATAACCCTAAAGTGTGCTACCTCTAGGATTTCAAGTTCTGAGGTCCTGCTGTCAAGCACTACATATCGTTACATAGCTCTATATTCATTCAGCAAAGCTTGTATGCTAAATAGACTGTCTATCTCAACTTCTGACTCATCAGTTGCCAACTACCCTGATTTATCAGTTGGGGGTGGACAATGTTATGAATTTCAACTTTTACTTAAAAACTGTTGAAACAATAAGAAGCCACAGAGGTTTTCCAAAAGGCAAAGATGGTCCAAGGCTACTTCAATTTAAACCAACTGACTAGGAAGACGTGTAATTTACACTCCTACATTACTTCAGCGAGTTGTTTACTCATTTTAAAGTAGAGTGGGGGAAAAAAAGTATGTATCAATTTACACTGTTGCTGTTCAGGCCGATCTTGCATACTGCTTATTTCTAGCAGCAGACTCATTGGGTTTGGGCTGTTTTATCAAGGCACCGTACCTTGCATTTAAAATGATAACCTTGCTCCGACTTTAAAATGTCTTATTTTCCAGCCCCAGTAGAATGCTACAGCTCTCTACCTCTCTTCCCACCTACTGATTCCCTGCACAGCTGCCAGCATTTCCTCCTCTAGCCAGCATCAGTGTTACAAGTATCCTGACAATAACATCAATTTCTGTTAAGCTGGCATAGACATGTATCATTAGTTCAACAAACTTCAACTCCCACATCCTTAACCATGTTGTGTCTCTATAGCAGATGGCTGGAAATGAATGAAGCCGATTAAGTGAACTTTTAAGTTTATTACACGGTTTCTAAACTCAAGTAGACATCCTAGAAAATACACAGGGGTTTTCCAAGTCAACATTTAAGTAACAATAGTGCTGTTTCTTTTTTACTACGTACAGTACAGACAGATGTGTCAGCTCACTGGCAAAATACACCATCACTTTTCAAATTAGGTAATCACTTTTGTTCAAAGGGTATTTCAGCTACTGTCTTGTTTTTATTCAAAATATTCAATATTCACTTGAGGGACTACAGTAGAAAGAGGAACTCACTACTTTAAAAAAAAAAAAAAGCTGCTTGTGGAAACTTACTTATTAATCAGAAGCAGGAATCTCTCTACAATCAGAAAGCAAACGGCTCAGTTCTCTTGTCCATATAGTCCCACTTAGGGAGGGTATAGTACTGGAGTTACAGATTTCTTTCTTGAAATATGTGCCTGTGACCCAAATCCACTGTAGAAACAAGGGCCCTCAAAATCCATGAGTGCAGTTCAGATAGCTTACTGTCTTCCTTTTTGCATAGCCTGCTGATAACACTTCAAAAATAACTAGAAAGCTCATTTAACATCAGTTCTTTATCATAATAATGTACACAAGGTAATAGATAACTTTCTCCCACATAAAAATTTTAAATAAGAATTTACTTGAAGTACTGGAGAGGCAGCATCAAGTAATTAGGAACATTCTTTCACTCAATCTTTGGTTTCAAACCTGACTTTACAAGACTGTTTCTTGTTAAGAGTGGTGCAATTTTCTTAGTTCCTTCACACAACTGCTTCACGCTTTCTTTGGTGGTAAACATGCTTTTATCTCTCTGGATATTTAGTTCAACTATGAAAGTGACATCTCCAAAGCAAGTTTTAAGCTGCACGTTCATCGTTTAAACAGTGACTCCACAGCTACCTAATTGCTCAGGTAAATTGTAACAGTGTCACTGGAATTTTTATGAAAACAACTTTTCTGTAACGTTTAAATTAGTCAAAGAGAATGCATCATTAACCTGCTACAGCAGATAAAAGTTAAATTAGAGATAGTAAACTCAGTAGGAGACTTTTCTACTACCAACTGTTCAGCAGGATCATCTGCATAGTCCACAGCGCAAGCTACAGGGCCACGTTCACCTGAAGAACCCTGCCTGACCAGCATATTATTGTTAGGAGATCGGTGAAATCTACTGTAATAAAGTATTTCATCTTATCATAAAAAAAAAAAAAAAAATCAAGTCTAAATTTCCAATTTCAGAAGTAACAGGTTTTTCATAAACAGTTATTCATACTGAAACAGTCACATTAAAATTTAATTTAAACTCTTTTTGGTTTTCCTCTGTTTTGCTTTTAGATTAGATATAATGGGCAAAATACCAGCTTCACAAGTTTACTGTTACTGGGAAATTCCACTAAATACTAAGGAAATTCCACCTACAGCATCTTAACACAAACTCACACAACCCCGGTGATAAAGGTTTTCCTGTATAAGAACTCTACATTCAGAATCAAGAGTTTCAACAAAATTCCTTCCTTAAATTTAAAAACTTGGGTAAAGTTGAGTGAACTTACATTATTTTCAAATATCAGCACTCCCGTAGCTCCTTAGGTTTGTTAGAGATTAAATAATTTGGCAGAAACAAGTCTTGCAAAAGGATGCACATATGTATCCATATATGTGTGAGGATACTCCCACACAAATAAAATATGGATTCTTCGTAATAGCAAAAATTGAGAGAATGCATTTTCAGCAAGTGGCAATATTTAAGATGAATTGGAAATAATATAGCAGGCAGATTAAAAAATAAATATATATATATATCTTGAATCTTCTTAGACTAACAAAACCTGGATGAAAAAATTATTTTCAGCATGAGAAAGTTAAAATGAAATGACTATGATTCTGCCCCTCTACTCTGCTCCAGTGAGACTCCACCCGGAGTACTGTGTCCAGCTCCCTAGTCCTCAGCAAAGGAAGACATGAACTTGCTGGAGCAGGTCCAGAGGAGGACCACAAAAATGATCAGAACTGGAGCACCTGTCCTATGAGGACATGCTGAGCGAGCTCCTGGAATAGAGAATGCTCTGGGGAGACCTTATTGCAGTCCTTCAGTACTTAAATGATACTTAAAGAAAGATGAAGTCTTTCTTTTAGTAGGGCCTGCTGCAACAGGACAAGGAGTAATGGGTTTAAACTAAAAGAGGGTAGATTTAGACTATATATAAGAATTTTTTTTATTTATTTTTTTAAATGAGGGTAGTGCAACACTGGCACAGGTTGCCCAGAGAAGTGGTAGATGCCCCATCCCTGGAAACATTCCAGGTCAAGTTGGACGGGGCTCTGAGCAACCTGATCTAGTTGAAGATATCCCTGATCACTGCAGGGGGGTTGGACTGGATAATCTTTCAAGGTCCCTCCCAAGCCAAACTATTCTATGACCCTAATCATTATGAAACTGAAAAAGGGGAAGAACATGTTACATACAGAGAAATAAAAAGAAAAAATAAACAAAAAGTTTATTTCAAAAACTGTATTTTCCAGGTCAAATTACATGACAACATCAGAAAGTCCAGATATCAAGGTCAGATGACAGTCAGAAAGAGCTTAAAAACTATCTGAATAAGTACTGACTATGGAACGTAAACCAGCAGATGCCATCCTTATATATGAGGGGATATCAAGGGTTAGGCCTTCATTCCATACCTTATAGAGCTTCAAACTGCATTGGTAAAGAAATATATCTGTGCATTAATAAGCTGCAATATGAAACATGAACATCACTGTAAGTCCTTGGTTAGTAACTCTGAAGTACTTATTCCTTAATTAACAGCAAATATTGAACATATTTGAGTTGTTAGTCTGGACACTCCCCAAGAATTTAAATCCTGGGAGTGTCCAAACATTAACACGCTTTTAACAGCTTCCTACAGATCTGTTTGCTAATAGGTTTGTCTACAGATGAAACAGAGAAAAAAAATTCCCTCTACTATTTTTGGTATTGACACTAATAAAAATTGAATCATGACACCTGCGTACAACTTTGCTATGCATTTCCATTCACTCCTTTTTACCCACATCAGTTCACAATCTATTTCACCTACAGATTGATAATAAAGAACAAACAAGAATGTTTACAACTTAAATGGTTTTGAAAAGGAGTAGAATCTCAATTTATAACTCTGCAGTTCTCACATACCTTTCACATTTAAAAATTCCACAAGAGCACTATAATGTCCAGATGCTCCCCACATTATGAGCACTGTCCTTTAATTAAGGATAGACTGCTACTCAACTAGTCATTGAAGAGCCACCCAGCACAAAATTTGGGCGAATGGCAGATTTTTAATAGCCGTTTTCTTGTATGCACCAGTTGTAACTCATGTAATTGAATAGCAAAGAATGGCCGTTTGAGAAACAAAAACACACATGAAGTTAACCAAGGTACTTAGTTGCAGTGTCTTGCAGACACTTATTCACATGCTAGTATCATGTTTACAGACCCACTGTTTCAGAATTCCCCACAGTTCGTAACTATCTGTGCCCAGCAACCTGTTTTTTGACAACACAACAACAAAAATATCACCTACAACAAACAAGTTGCCATTGGACATATGAAAAACAAGCAGCGAGTTCTCCAGTGCTAAGACCATTGGAAACCAACACATAGCTGATTCTGTAATACCTTGAACTTCAGGAACAGTACAGAGATGAGAAACTCCATGTTTTCCTTTCTACAGAAATCTCTCTATTTCAAAACTGAATGCATGTGGCAGTCTAGAGTATATCCATGCCCACTGGCCTTGCCACAAGCCTACCTTTGCAGGATGAATACTGATTAACATCCACCACCAGAAACTCTTTCACACTTGTCCTGAGCCTCATGTTCAAGTGAGAAACACTAGAGTTCTTAATTCACTCTAGATCCTGAACTTTCAAAAAAAAATTCACAGCACTCCTTTATTAGCTGTTAGTATCACTACAGAAAAAAAAAAAAAAGCCAATGCTCTCCCAAGTAAGCTTGTCTGGTACATCAGAAATTGAAGATAAATGCTATTCTAGTAAAGCAAAGAACTGTTTCTGCTTGAAAACACTTTACTGAAGACAAAAATCATATCCAGATTATATTTGAAATTCAGTTCCTCTTTCTCTACCTGTTTCTCAGCTAACTTACATATTAGCACAACACTCCTTCTCAAGGCTGGCTCAGTGAAGCAACTTTTCAAATCATATCCTCTCCCTTGTTCGAGACAGATTCCCTTCTATAAGTTTTTCTTACTGCTTCTTTTTGTGCAACATCTTGCTGCTCAGTGCATGTGCATAAACAGTCTGCTTATCTTTCAGGAGCTTTTCATAGTTTGTAATTCTATTGTGTTCCCTACCTAGGACATTCCTTCCAGCACAAATAACTTCCTTGCTGTTTATTTCTTCAGTTTAGTCACAGTAATCTCATAACTTACATCATGAGAGGCATTTACTATCCAATTTTCTATGCTTATACTCTTCTGTTTATTTTTTTCAGATCGCTCCTCATTTTGCACAACATATTACTAGAAGAAGTGTCAGATTTGCACTATTTTGTCCTTCCTTCCGTCTTCTGAGAATTTAAGAACTCCTCCAACCATAACATTTTTCCTCACTATAATCAGCTTTAGACACTGGAACTTCCCCCCGCATCTTAAGTTTACAATTTACTTATATCAGTTGGAAAATAGAAAGCGGACAGTGCACATCAAGTTCGGCCTTAGCTAGCTAGCATACAGCCATCATCATTTTAACTGGGCCAAAAATAGGACAAGAAAAGATGTCAAGAATGCGTCTAGGAGAGTGTTATATCTATACCAGTTTCTCCTTCCTATTGAAGAAGGAATAGTAGTATGGAAGCATGAAAATACCTTTAAAAGTCAACAGGATAACAACGTCAACAAAAACCAGTATGACTGTAAATTTGAAGAACGAGGAGGAACATACATTCCTATATTGTTCATCCCTACAGAACCAACTCACAGCCAAAGGGAGGGAACAGAGTTACAAGTTTATTGTTGCTACAATTCATTCTTTCATCTGCAACTTGTCCTCTCAAACAGATGTTTGAATAGCACTAATCTTTTCCCTCTTACGCTGCACCTCTTTTGTTAACTACAAACCCCTCTTTCTACTACATTTAAATAGACTATCTGGGAATTCAGCTATGCTGTTCATAGTCATCACCCTATGGGTTTTGAGGTTATCTTGTCTCGCAGCCTATTTTACAACCCCTGAGCTAGCTCAGTCTCTGCACTCTCTCATTTCCAAGTATCTCATCTTGAAACATCTCATCGTAAGACAAAAACTTACGGGTTTTTTTCTGTTCCTCCCATGCAGAACTTCACAGTTCTCATAGACATATGAGCAAAACCATCTCCTGGATTAAACAAGACTAAATATACTGGCTTTGGGTCTCACATATTTTCTCATTCTGGAATTTCTGACTAGGCAGTCTGACTACTACATAAATTACATGCTAAAATTAAAGACTGAATAAATACACTAACACAGACAGCCATGTAGATGAAGAGGCTCAGCATATCCTGTGAATAACATACTCAGGGATTCCTCAGATATTCTGGGGCACCTGTCCCAAATACTCCTTTCTCTCAAGATGGTGTTCCTGTACAAACTATTCCAAACATTTTGCGTTTTCAAGTCGGCGTCTTTCTGGTCAGAGCCACTGGCAGGATGGCAACAGTTTCCCAAATGCACTTAGAGGACAATGGCCACTACTTGCTTAAGAACGACCAATCTGGAGTTATTAATTCTTTCTTCATGTAGAACTTTTCACCCGAGTCCCCACTGCACATCCCAATAAGCACAAGCTTCACTAATACCTATGAAGAAGCTCAATTTCCATCACACTTCTATTAATTTTTCAAGGATCTTCACCTATTTCCTCTAGAGGATGTTTTTTTTCTAAGATGAAGTTGCCTCCAAGAAAATTGAGTGATCCACTAAACCCAAGAGGGCTAGGGAAAAAAAAAAAAAAAAAAAAAAAAGAAGAAGAAATAAAACATTAGGAAATTACTTTCAGATTGCAGATTATCGCACGCTTTCTACCGCAAAACGTGGCTTTTAAGCACACTGACATAAACCACTATGTCAGTACACGAGCCTACCAAAACTTCCTCCCTTCAGCGGGACAATTGACCAAGTACCCTGTTTCACACTGAGGCATTGCCGGAGCCATCCCGGCTGCCTATCACGTGGACAAGTGTTACTTGCTCGTCCGCACTTGTGCCCGCCCAGGCGCTGCCTCGGACCCTCCCGGCCGGGCGCAGCGTACTGAGGATGACACCTGCAGGGCTTCCCTCCAGGGAAGCTCCAAACTGCCAGCCTAGAAACGCCACTCAAAAAAAGTTTGGCTTTATGCCCTCGCATCGCCCCGTGTTAAGGTTTCCCCGCCGGCAAGAGGCAAAAGGGGGTGCTCGCTCTCTCTCCCGGGAGCACAACACCCCAGGCGCCTACCGGGGGAAGTTGCCCCGGCCCAGGGAGGAGCGGGACAGCTCCTGCCGCTCCTCTCTATCCACACCGAGAGGTCCTGGCAAAGCAATTCCTGACAATTCCTGTCTTCCCTTCCGAGGTGGGAAATTTAAAAAACCGAGGCAGACGATCCTCTGCTGCAAGTTTCTGTTGAGCGCTGAGGAGACCTCAGCGGTGACTTCAAGTTGG
>JAAGNO010031266.1:0-22088 GCA_033439905.1 Ceryle rudis
ATGGTGACTTGGTCTTTCTGGCATTTCTGGCCTGGGTGAACCATCCTCCTCTCCAACAGTCAGTTCCTCCTGCAGGATCCCATACCTGTTCTGCAAGGGTAAGTGCTGAAGCAGTTCTAATCACCTCTGCATTTAAAAAGTACTGATTGAAGAGCAGCCACCCTCTGGATCTGAATGGGCACATGGAGACACACAGAGAACCTGCTGTGAGTACAGCTGTACCACCCCTTGCAAATACTTTGTCTTTGAAAGAAAAGAATGATGCCACACATGCCAGCTTTCCCTGAGCATCTTTTGGCACTGCTTTGTGTCCTTTTGCTTGTCTCATTAAGGAAAAAATTAATGTGTCATACTCTGAATAGGAATCGTTGCCTACATTATGTCAAATCCTTCATAGAAAGGAAAAAATCCAACGGTGGGATAGAAAACCCCTGCCTGTCTTAAATCAATCCTTCCTACCACTAGGCATCTAGTGAGTTTTTATTCAGTCTTCTGTAGCCTTGACTTCAATGAAGTGGCACAGCAGGGCTAGTGCTGCAGCTGCTGGGCTCTGGCTGCCAGTGCACTGGTGCTGCCAAGATGGAGTCAGCAAAGTCCAGGGAGGACTGTGAAGGTGACATAGGAGTATTTCAATCTGTGCCCCAGCCCTCATAAACTGGAGGTTCAAAGCCTTGCTGGGCTGCTGGCCACTGATCCCATCTCAAGGTGATAGTCACCTCTACCCTTTCTGCAAACTGCAAACCTACTGTCCATCCATTTTAAAGCAGCTTGACACTGGCTCCTCTACCCATTTTACAGCCAGCGAACATTTCCTATTGATTTATTGATTTCTGTCTGCCTGTGGAAGGAGCTCAGAACAGACTCTATGTGCTCTTGCAGCCTCCTGCATAGATTTTTTTTCTCCCTTTTTCCCTTTTTATCCAAGCTGTGTTAGCAGTCTGTGGTAAGGCAGGAATTAGACCATGTGGGAGCCCAATTTGCTACTGGCAAATGTACCAGGCTTTTCTCTTTCTCCCTGCCTGGTACATACACCTCCACTCCCACTCTCTGCCTCCTGTTTCCTTTTCCTTCAGGAAAGCTGGCAGATCCCTGCCTATCCAACAGATTCATCCTAGCTAAAAGTCTCTTGCTGCTTCCCTTCGGATCTTTTCTCTGTCATTAACAGGTGTTTGATATGCATGTAAACACTGCTTCTAACTGTGATTCCTTGGTTCCTATTGGGTCAGAGAAATTTATTCTTTGTGCAAACTTCTGCGTGTTTTAATAGCCACATGTTTTATGAACCTCAGAACCCCACAGGAAACTGGATAGCTCCAAAGATTTGAGTCAGGGAAGGGACAGAGACTATTTTATACCTCCTAGTTGCCAGTCCAAATACAGTCCATGTCAGCAGTGATTGAAAGTTGTTCCTGGTTGATGGCAGTTCAAAACCTCACATGAAATTAGTGTGATTGCAAGACAGCTCTCAGCAGACAGATGTCCACATCACAAAAAAAGCAATCTGGCTTATCGTTCTCCACAGAGAGGCAAGCACGAAGTGAGTGAGAGGCTGTTCTTTCAGCCCAAGCCTCTGAGGTGGTGCCTCTAAGCTCCGCCCATGACGTGGGAAATTTTTGCTGCTGGTGGCAATACTTTTCCTCAGCTGGAGGTCAATGTCCCATGGGCCACCTCACCCTGGCTCCAGGGCTAGCCCTAGTGTGGAGTGATGCTGACATTTTGCCCTGGCTGGGCCCCTTGGCCCATACTTTAGGTGAGTTTGGGTTCATCTTCTCATTCTTCTTCATCCCCCTCATACCTCAGGCTGCCAGAGCAGCAGTGACAGAGAGCAACACAGTGGCATGGCAGGGAAAAAAGGACATTAGCAGGTAAGGGGCTGATCTCTGTAATTACAATCTTACTTTTTCATGAGTAAAACTGACAGAGGTTTCACTGCAGGCAACTTTCATGAAAAACACCTTTAAGTTATTTGATACCTGCTTCCCAGTCTCTCCTCAGAGTGCACACACCTGAGCAGGAGAGAAAAAATCAGACAGTGGTCTGCTGAGCTGGCAAGTAAACTATATAGCCTTGTTCTCCTTTCAGGAGATAACATCTCAGGTTGGCATCTCTGCACTCATGTGTTCAAACTTCCTGTTTGCCACTCTCTGAGGGAATATATACAGGAAAATTCCTCCTCAGACAAAAGTGGAGAAGGAGAAGCCCACTGGAAATTACTCCTCTCTCTTTCCTTAGAAGATCTGTGGGGGTTAATCATGTTTCCAGGCTATGGAGGCCAACCCAGGCGCAAGGACTGAACACTAATTGACTCTGCTTGGTTAAGGAAACTGCAATATATTTATATTCTTCTCACCCCCCTTTTACAACAGTACTTTGGCTCAGCTTGGATTCACAGGAATTTTTGCTCCTTTGTCTCCTTAAAGACTGGCCTGCTTGTGGCAAAAATGCCTTTTGTGGGCCCTAACCTGCCTCTCTTTGAGTAGCCAGGGGATGTGCAGACTCAACCTTGCTGGGTGGCCCCAAGTGAAACACTTCCTTCACACCTCATCTCCACTGAGCACCCTTCAGAGCCACTACAGTTTGAATACTATCAGTTAGCATTTATTTATTGACTAGAATTTATTATGCCACAGAAATTGCCACATTATTCTCTAGTGTTATGAGCTGATAATAGAGCACCTTGGACATGCTTCAGAGAGATGGCAAGAGGTATCTGCACCAAAGCTCTACATTCTTTGCTTTCAAGAAGCTGGCCTTGTGGGTAGGGAACTGGTATTTTCTCCATGATAACTATGCAATACTTAGTATAAGACCTTGTGGACACAAGAGTTGAAAAATATACAAACATTTAAAAACTAATCCCCACATCTGTGTTGCCTATTTTAATTTATTGAAAATACAGTAATGATGAGAATCTGGAGACTCTAAAGTGTAGTTTTTCCAAGCTTGAATTAGGAGAGTGTGCAAACAAAAAGATACAGGCCTGGTTAAAGGCTGCATGACTAGCAGATATCAGGGTCTGGAGCCTGCTCTTGTACAAACTGATATGTTTCCAGTAGTGTTAATGAAATGATGCAGATTTACACCAGCACAGAGTCTTGTCTAAAATTCACTCTCTGCTCCACAGATAGGAAAAAAGTGTTTACAGGGTAACTAGCAGTGTTCTTTTAGGAAATTGAATCTGTTCACTTTTACATTGAATCTGTCCATATGTAACTACATGCATTTCAATGGGTTACTTCTGATTTACACTGCAGGCACCATGCATTTTCCTAGACCAACATTAACTATTTATTGATCTTCCCAGTACCCCTGTGAGGAAGGCTATTATTCCCACCATACAGACAAACAAGGATTACGTTTTGGAGAGTGTCTGGATCTGGTGCACACATTTGGACCTCTTTGCCATCAATTACACTTCTTACAGCTCTTATTTACTTCCCCCCTTGCTCCCCTCCCTGCCACCATATGTGTGCAGGAGAATGGAGAGGAAAAACAGCACAAACCATAATCTGGGTTGAAATGCAAGGTAAGTCACAGGCTTCTTTCACTTGATTTCTCTATTTTTTTTTTTTTTTAATAATATCTCTCAGCCCTCTTATATTTGCAGAAAGCTATTTCCAAGCCTTGATGGTTTTATGGTTTCACCTTGCTGGTTCTGCTGGTGTTTCAAACTGTGCATGGAGATGGGGTGAATTTCACCCAGGTGTTCTGAGAAATATGTTGCACCTGCAGCAGGCAGGGAGCAGCCCCCCAGCCCCAGTTCTGTGAGCTTAGTGGGGTGGCAGAGGCAGCAGCTGTTGCAGGCAATACGGGCTGATGTTAGTGTGCTTTTGCTGTGGAAAGGGAATGTGATGGCTGTGAATTAGTAACTAGGATGTTAAAGCTCAATTCAATGCACACTGAGTGCAGTATTAAGTCTCCCCTGAACTTCAGTGCATCTTGCATCATGTCTTCAGTAACACAATTCAGTAGTACAAGATGAAGAAACCTCTCAACAGCACAGTTCAGAAGAATATGCTCTAAGGTGCCTGGATGTCCTGCTCTGCCCATGTACCTGTCATATGCCAGCCAAAAATACCAGGTCTGCACTGTCAGTAGTGGCTTGAGGGTTTCAGACTATTCAACAGACCTAACCAACAGCTCCAGGAGACCCCCAGCCCCTAGAGCCAGTCCATTTTCCTTGAGCACCAGGACATTACTTCCTCAGCTTGTCCCTGACAAGCAGCACACTGAACCCTGTGTTGGCCTTTCATGGATCCCATGCATGGGATTTCCCACTGCTGCTTTCCTTCCAGTTCCCCTCTCCCTCTGGAAGGAAGTGATGGAGCTGCATTTCTCTGAGCTCCCATGAGTATCAAACAGTGAAACCTAACTCAGCACTGGGAGTGTGGGAGGTGCAGTGAAGCACCAGCCTGGGCACTCCAGAGTGGAGTACAAGTTGACATACTGAATAAATACTGTTGGCACAGGATTTATTGATTACACCCCTTTCAAAGACAGACCCTCTACTGAGGTGAGATTCATAGCACATAACATCACTCCAACAAGCCCTGAAGAATGTCCTTCATTGCATTTTCACCATTGCTGCTTTTACAAGGCATCAACTTCTTTAGGTTTTCTATGTGTGTTGATCCAGCCCTCAGCATGAGCCAAAGCACCCAACTGGTGTGGTATGAGTTCATCAAAAAGCAGAATTTATGACCTGTAGAAAATTAATTTATCTCAACACTGTGATTCTTGCCAACTTCACTGGGACTGTCTCATGACTCTGTTTAGTGACAGGCTCTAGTTAAATGGTTCAGCTCACTTTGGCAATGCTTCTTCACCTCTGACTGGAAGATGCAACACAAACTTGTAGGAAAGCACTAAAACCAAAATTTGCAATCTGCAATATCAGTACATTTTAGGAATGAAAGTATTTTCTAGATAAGCAGATTTTTACCATTGTCACTTAGAAAATACTTGTGTATTGGGACATACTCCAATTGCAGAGGATGTCAGTCAGATACTTTTTATGAATAAAGTGATCCACTATATAGATCTGTTGTCGAATGACTTCATCTTATTTACTAAATCACTCTAGATTATCTATCTTGCTTTGAGAAGACATTAGCTTGATTCGGTCTTGTTGCCAATGATATATCTTTTGCTTTTAGTTTTGCTGATTTTTCTCCTACTACTCTTGGTCTGTCACCTGCAGTCCCTCTCTTTACTGCTTAGTTACTCTCTCTGCAACCTATTTCATCCTATTAGGTAGACAGCTACAATTGGTGATGTGGCCCACACAGATTTTCTTGTTCCTGATAATAAATGGAGTGTTCAGTTGTGTAACTCTGACCTTGTGCATAATTTCCAAAGATAAGTTTTGGGGAAACAAATGGGCTAGTCATTATAGAAATACTGTAAAGGCTTCACAGAAAATAACATGGCAGAAAATTATGACCGAAATAGCACTATGAGGTTCTACACTATCTAAATTATCTTTCTATATCCCAGGACTGACAGTTTTACAATTATTCTCTAAGTTTCAAAACTTCATGTCCCTTGGGTCTCCCACTGTTATTGTATTTCTTATTTTCCTGCAAGAACTCTCCTTAGTCCTATAGCTCTTTTAATATATTTTAAAAAGCTTTCAAAAAGTTTAGTCTATTTCTTACATTACTTCCTACTAAAAATAAATATTTTGTACTAAGAAATTTTTCAGTGTTTCCCAGTCTCATCTCATTGTGGATAGTAATGCTCAGGAGAGGTCCATAGAGTAGCATGATCTGCTCCGGATAATACAGTACAGACCTGTGAGCATTTGCAATAGGTAGTGGGGAAGTGAGTGCCAGACGATAAAGGTACTAAGGACCATGAAGGAGGCAGGTTAGTATAGATATTTGTCCTGTCTCTAATGGTAAGTCAGACCAGTCTAGTTGGCCTGATCCTGGTCTCTTGTTGTTGTGTTAGGGTAGCAAAAGCTCCATAACAAAGGTTGACTCACACCTCAGCTTGTTGATTGGGAAAAAGAACAGTGTGCAGAAAAATAAGTGCTGGGCAGTGCAGCCCAGAAAGCTGTATACCATCACCAGCATTGACATTTGTCAGAAATCAAAGGCTAAGAAGAAAATAAGCATATGTAGTAAGAAGCTTATTTATGTCCTATCCTACAGTCAATGGCACTGTCTGCAACAGTTTCTAACTGTCCAGTCCTACTTATCACCTGTTGATGATTGTTGAATGACTAATGACACTTTAGGGTATTTGAGATATGTTCCTACTCGTAGGAGTTCTTGTTGACTGCGCAGAGGTAATGAGGTTTGTTTCCATGCTGAAATTAAGGCCATTGAATCCCTGTGCACAAATGTTGGGAGGGTTTTTTTTTTGCCTCTCCTGCTGATTTGAACAAGGCATCTTGGCCATATTACAACCAACATCTGCAATGAACCTGCCATGTTTTGCCCCAGCAGCCCTCTAATAATGTAGGACATCTCTTGCCTGTGTTGTCAGTTCCATGCTCAGTTACCCTATATTTGCAGGTAGTTGGGGCTTATTTGTGTGTTGCATTAGGAGAACAACCCTGCAGCTTGTGTCAATTGCTGTAACTCTATGGTGGTCTTCAGCTGAAAATTTCTGAATGCAATCAATTCTACTGAGGTTGCTAAAAAGGGAAGCAGAGTTATATATGTTCTGTTGGGGGGCCTAGGAGTGGATTGGTACATAACAGGGAGTAAAGTGGTTTGATCCAGGAGCCTTCCTGACAGGCCTGTGTTTATTCTCCTGATGGCTACAGTCTCAGTCTCTTTCTTTCTTCCCTCCCTCTCATCCTGCCTCCTTACACACTGCTATATTTCTCCTGGGACCTACAGTGACCTGGATGGCTTAAATTCTGTTACATGCTACCATGAATGTAATACAAGTTGGACTTGTTTTACTGAGGAGCTCTGTGTGTAGTAATTATTCTATTGTGCTATGCTTTTTGTTCTCTGCATATAATTGTTGCCTCCAACGACAAATGGTATACCTCTAGGTCTATCTCCACCTGCTCACCTTGGGGGAGAACATGTGGCACGGTGTCTGACTGGGGTGAGAATCACCAGGGCACTTTGCTGCTATGGCAGAGGGCCCTGCCATCCCTGACAACTTCATCATGTCAAGGCAAGTGACAGGTGATTGCTCAGTACAGCACTGTTGAGAAGATGACTTTCCTCAGCTTTACCTGAAAGAATGAAAGCTCATTATATGCCTAATGTCAGAAGGTACCTCCTGGATTTCTCCCAGGGGGCAAGATGACCCTAGGACACTGCAGGCAGATCTTCACGGAGAAGTTGCCAGTGCTCCATTAGAAATGATTGCTGAGCAAGGAAACAGAACCTTTTCTGCTGATACCAAGGGCAGTAGTGAAGGGTGGGACAGATGCTGGAAAAATGTAACCCAACAACAGAGAAGATTCTCACCGGCATTTCCACTGCTGTCTCTTGCCTTTTATACCACTTTCTGTCTGTCCTTGCAAAAGTTATGCAGGGACAAGTTACCAACAGAACATCCTTGGGAGGTGAAAGAAGATTGTGTTATGTTGGAAAGTATTAATGGTCGCATCAATCACAAGCCTGGTCAAAACAAATAGATATCCTACTTACCCTTTATTTGGGCTGAATGTAAGATGCAATTAAATGTCTCTCATATAGTGATAGCAGGAACAGCAAAAGCCATTATCCAAAGCCTGAGAAGAGGTGTATGGGGTGAAGCACCATAATACTCAGCAGATGAGAGATGGGCAGAGAGGTGCCTTGCAACTGGTTCAAGAAAGCAGGAAGTAGCAGGCAAGTGCATGGAGTGCAGTGAGGAGAAAAGGAGATATGGAGCATCCATGTGTGAGCAGAAACAGCGCTCCCTCTGTGATGGAGCTGCCAGGCAGGCTGGTCTGGAATCTCTGATCTGAAAAATTTCCTCTGACTGTGTCAAGAAAACACATTTAGGCCAAAGAACTAACCATGTTTCGTAACTGATTTCACTTTTTGAGAGGGCGAAATGCCCAGAAGAATATGGGATAATTTGGAGGCCAAAAAGGTCCCATTAAACTCCCCTGACTGCAGGAAAAATACTATCAAACGTGCTAGAGGGGCTGATTTCACCACATGTAGATAGTTCAGTGTACATGTCTGCACCTGATTTAATGGCCTAAAAGTCTCTAGAGAGAAATAGGCAGTTTTAGGGGAAGCTTTGTCTTTTCCTAGAGAAGGTGTCGAAAATAGGTCAGATGAATTTGGCTTAGAACTGCCTGTTTTTCTCTGTTGACTTTCACTAGAGTCTACACAACAAGCTGAAGATAGAGATATACACTATATATGTCTAAAGTTAGGTAAGGTGAACCCCATCCAGTAAATCTCTGTGCCTCTACCTGCAGGCAGGGAAGGGCATGTGAATAGTGATGAATGCACTAAATTTCCTACATTCATCCACTCTTTCTGGGAACTGGCTTTGGATGCATTCTCATGTATTTGTTCTTTCCATTAACACTGTATGACAGTATAAATGCTAGTGGACAAGTTTCATGCTGGCATACACAAAACTTGCGGGAAGAAGATTGTTAATTTTGTCTCACAGGTTTTTTGCACCAAAACTGATGGTCATATTTACATTCAGCCAGGCTATCTACATGAACTGCTCTGAACTGCTGACCTTCTGACCTGAAATTCTTAGGCACAATGAAAGATAACAAAGATGAAGTTTGTATATTTTCTTTGACAGTATTACGAAGGCCAGGACATAAGTCATTTAAGCAGAAAGGACTGAACAGGCCACAGGGTGCCCTGGCTGCTGCAGAGAGAAGAGCATTCAAACTAGTTCTGTCAGAGAGCTGGTGGATGCTGATGATGGAAACACAGGTATAATCTGTATAGGAACAGGAGCAAGATATTTTCTTGTGAGCTGGTGTGTGAGACGGGGCCAAATCACCCTCCTAATTCTTTCTGTCATTTTTGGAAGATTCATTTCTTGATGCCTCTGCTGGAGAAATGGGCTCCATATCCCAGGTCTCACCTTGTCCATGAATGTATCAGGAGCCATCCCAGGGGTCAAATTCTTCTCCTGCTCACAACTCAGACAAACCCATCATCTTTAAGAGTCTCACAGAAGCATTAATAATAAGAAAAATATGGCCACCATCATATTATTCTGCTTCTATTTTTACTGGTGACCAAAGTGTTCTTTTCAATTTATTTTAGGTATGCTTTCTATAAAGTGGAAAAATGTTTAGCTATTTCTTGGCTGCTAGTAACATTTCAAACCTTACCATCAACTATCTCTACACAATAGATTTTCTTTAAATAACTCTTGGCAAATGCTTGACATCTGTTTTCTCTAATTAATTTGAACAGTCATCATACTTCACTGCATATGTTGAAAGCTTTCAAGGATGATAAGAACTACCTACAGCATTTCAATCATGGGAGTTTGTATTGTAAACACTAATCCACGAAAATTCTTATTCTGAAAAGTCAGTGAGAGATAATCAGGATGAAACACCTGCTGAATGTGAAAATGACCAAATAAATTAGGGAGAAGTATTTCAAAATGCTGGCTTTTGATTTTATTACAATTATATTCTGTATTGAAATGAGACAATAGTTAGGAATAAAGGCCCTGGACCAGCTCTCTTTCTTACGAAACTATAAAACAAAAAAGGTTCTGCCACAATCTAGATTCCAAACAAAAAGTAGTTATAGATGCAAGAGAACAAGGCAAAGAGAAGATAATAATATCATCCCTACGTATTCCCATGCTCCCCCTCACAAACTGTACTATGGCCAGATGAGAAACCACTCCAGAAGAGCAAGTGACAAAGGGTGCGCCTGTGTTGGTGCTGACTGGACTCGTCCCTGCTTCAATTTCTGCACAATAGATTTAGTTGTTGTCCCCTTATTTCCACCCACATGACTGCCTACCATTTTCCATTGCACTTTTGCAGCCTAGAGGTTCCCAGTGGTGTGGGATTGCCAGCAAACTCTGTGGAGGTAGCAATAGTCACTCTAACTGCAAAGCCAACATAACAATCAGCATACATAAAAAATCTGATGCTGTCCTCTGAAGATGTGCATACCCTTCGACATCACCTTTTGCTTGCCTGTAAAAACCCCTTGTGTGAAGTTTAGACAGAAAAACAAAGACCACTTAGATAACATGTTAATGAGTAAAAGTTTGCTGACATCCTTTGGGGGAAAAAAGTCCAGTGCTGCATAAACCTTATTAATTGCAAGTAATTGGAGATCGTCCTCATACATTGTGTGCCTTGAACCACATCAGTCACCTAGCAGCCCCCCAGAAGCCCTGGTGTCACTGGTCTCCCATCAGCCCCAGCAGCAGGGCTGGCATGAGGCAGCAAGAGGCTGCATGGGAGAGAAGCAGGAAAGAGGAATTGGGAGGGAAGTCCTAGCTCCCCACTTTGTGCCTGAGTGCTAGCCTGTGGCAACAGCACTGCTTTGATGCCCAGCTGAGACTCTGGGGTGGCATTTAGTGTAGGGCACAAAGGGTGTTTGCAGCTGCTGAGCTGTTGAGCAAAAACACTTCCCAAACTTTCCTCTGTCAGTCTTTAAGACCCTCATGTCTATATTAGCAAGTCCCAATTTACCTCTGCTAATTGCAGATCTGCAAGATGTGTACCTCAGGCTTCTTGCTTTGCTTTGGGGTTTCTGGTATTCTGTGGTTCATATGTTAGGGACACTACACTCAGAACTGGAAAGCAGCATGAGGAAAAGGCAAAAGTTGTTAATATTTGTTAGTTTTTTACCTTGCAAAATGTCTATAGTGCTCATTTCCTTGTTAATACCTTCCAAAGTGTCTTGTCAATGTGGAGTGTACAAGAATGGCAACAAAACCCAGTAAAGATAACATGTTCCAAGGATGCACAGCAAATCAGACAATTTAATGAATTCATAACCTTTCATTTTATTTCCTTCCTGTGAGATAATTTCAGCTAGTGTCAATGGGATTTGTAGGAAGCAGGAATGAATAGTGATCCTACCTCAACCAATAAAACAAAATCCTAATTTTCTGTCTTTTATCTATTCCCATTCTTTTGTGCGCCACTTTGGCCTTGTCAAAACATATCGTTCAGTTAGAGACTAAAAATATTTTCCCATCGATTTGGTTTATTGATTTTTTTTAATCTGTACTTTGGCTTAGAGAGCTGAGGTGAAGGGTGAAAGTTCACTGGCTTAGTCCGCTGTTTTATCTGGACAGCAGAAGAATGTATTGGCAGCAGATTTGATTTACCTTGTTGGTCAGCTGTAGTCACTCCAAGCACTGCAGACAAGCAGCAAGCATATTTTGCTGTCTATTTTATTGTACACTGAACTTCTTGAAGGGCCAACCTCTCTATTGATTTATCTCTCAATTTCAAGTGGTCTGTGTTTCCATTCTTATTAACATAAATGTATGAGAAATCAGATTCCCTCTCAAAGATATATTGATCATTTATGAGGTCTGAAAAAACCTCCTATGTGCTTCTATACATTTCAATCCTTCACAAAGTCCTCAAGACTCATATATACTGATTAATAAACAAATGGAGAGAAAGGGGGAATAGAATAGTATATCTCACAGTGCAGTTAGTTATAGAATAGGCCATGGATATGCCTGGTGTTAATATTGACCAATTTTTTAATACTAAAATAATCAGTTACATATGAATATTGTCCTAATTCTTCAAGAGTAATGGTAGAATTGCTGCTAAATTATTTTTGAACAATTTAAAACCAGATAATTAAGAAAGGATAATTATGAATTATTATTTCATTATGAAATATAAATTGTACCATGTAGTGCAAAATAGATACCTTTTTCTATTCTGCCTGTAGGATGCATTGACCATGATAAGCCCTTTTCTTCAAGCATTTGCTTGAAGCTTTTCACGTAATACACAAGTTATGTAGGTATCCAGTATATAAATACATACAGGGGAAAGTTCTTGCCCTAGAAAATGAATTTTGGAAGATGTCATTAGCAAAGCTCTTGTACCTAACCTGTATTTCTAAGTCACAGTGAGTCCTGATACTTCAGATTCGGAGGAAGCCCTGCTAGCAGAGCCAGTGACAGAATAACAAGGTGGGAAGAGAAAATGTGGACGAAACATTCTCCTCTGAAGAAGAGCTTTTCCTGCGCTAGTGGAAACTATGTCTGACTAAAATTATTAAACTACAGCTTTCAGGCAAGTGGCATGCTGAAACTGCAAATACTAAGCAAGGACATTTAGCATCTCCTAAACACTGCCTGATGAATGAGTGCTGCAAGTAGGTGTGTAGATACAATGGTAACTTAGATGATTTCTAGATTTCTTAGAGAAATTAAAACTCATTAGGTACATAAAATACATATAAGAGCTCTAAAGAAGGTCTAAGTTACTGCAATGCTAACTGCTTCTTGGAGCTCGCTGGGTTTGGTATATCTTCCAAACACTTATTTCAGGAAAAAGCAGTCTTTGGGCCACCAGTCCTTTGGTTCAGGATTGACTTGACCACACCTACCTGAAGCACTTTCTACAGCTTCAAAGCCATTTTCCTGGCCATCCACTCTGCCCCTCCAACATCTATCAAACACACTGTGGATATCATCGTTCAGCAGATGTGGATAGCCTTTCCTGTGGATACCGACTTAATCATGGGGCTTCATTCTCCATTTGAAGTGGATCTCTGTAATGGGCATGAAGTCAAAAGTCCTAATCCTTTAAGGGACAAATGGTCTTTCTTTTGCTATCTCTTCAATAGCAGCCTCCCTCTTTCAGCTTGCCAGGTGCTTTTAGCCTGCTGCCAAGTGAGTGACAGGGATGCTTCCCTTTGCCGGAGGCAGCACGTACCTGCGGGCTTAGGGCTAATTCATGTGGAAGTTTATTTTCCTACAGCCCTTTTTTGAGGGGGAGGGAGAATTGGGGAGGGTTATTATCTTCTACCCAGACATTACTTTCTCAGAGGCAGTGAAGCAAAAGCTCTCCAGGAAGGATCTGAATGAAGAGAGCACTGTGACCTTGTGGATGACAAGTAAATGCTCATGCAGTGAGCAATGTCAGTTCTCCATCCTCTTTGTGGCTGGAAACATCCTGGAGGGCTCTCTCAGACAAAGTGCATTTCCCATCACCAGCTTCCTGCGTTCTGGATGGTTTCTAGCTCTGGCAGCAAATGCTCCCAATCTGTGGTGTCTGTTTTATTTTAGGTTTTACTTTTGCCAACAGTGCTTTTTTTCTTGAATATAACTTTGCTTCATGCTCCAAACAAATATGCAGACTGCCTTTTCCCACTCTCTGTCTCCCCTGGGCTCACAAGAACAAGGGGATGCTGAAATATTGTCCTGTCCCATTCCCTATGGTCTTCTGATGCAACACACAACAGCTGAGCACACACAGAGTTCCACACAGACTGGGCTTCCTCCTCTGCCATTTGCTATCATGACTTGCTATGTGCTTGCTTTCACATTGGTTGTTTTCTGCTGGTTTGTTTTTTTTTTTTCCTTGCATGTAAAGGGAAAATCTGGAAAAGGCATTTTTTTTTTTTCTGTGAGTGGGGGAATCATATCAATATTGCATATTCTATCTCTATTTTCATTAAGTCTTCATTAGATATCCATACTGGGATCCCCAGTTTACATAAAGTGAAGCCCCTCTCCATGATAGAAACATACCCATTAACAAATTTTACATTTTGCTTTCTTCCGTTGCTCTCCACAGAAGCAATTTCAGTAAGTAAGAGCTTGATTAAGTCTTTGCAAGACTGGAACACGTGTTGTCAAAGGAAGTACTATCAAGACTAAAGGAATGAATTACTGGGCATTTTCTGGCTCTGAAAATTAATTTTCAGAATTCAAGTAACTGGACACAACAGACACTACACTGTTTAACAGTTATGATCACGGTCCTGCTAGATGCCCCTAAATTTGAATCTCTTTGTTACCTAGAGTAGATAAGATACAGCAAAGATTGTTCAAACATACTATATCAGAGACCTTTGTACAGACTACTGCTACCACAAAAACAATCAGTAGCTGCAAAAGCTATTTGCTTTGCCTAGGCAACAGCAGGAGCTGGACATGATGACTCATGTCATGCCAGACAATGTGACTGCCTGGTATCTCAGAAGATAGTGTATTCCATTATTGTACTATATGATCCTAAATACTGTCATAAACTGCTAATATACTAATGTGTTCATAGTCTATTGATTGATACTGGGAATACTGTTCTGGGTTAGTCAAGCTCATTTGTAATACTGTATATAAGCAGAATTTCTTGGAGCACATGGCAAGTAGGAAAAGGGATTCCACACATACTTTATCTTATAATTGCAGCATTAATGTTATAGTTTCTTTTATAGTGTAATAAAACTAATTTTAGTTATAAATCTCCTCACTCTCTTCAAACATTTGGGACACCATACAAAATTCCAGAAATATTTTAAAAAGCAGTAAAAATTATATTAAAGGGCTAGAGCCTGAAAGTTTTAATAAAAATCCGATTAAGAGTGTCAGAGGGAGAGGATGAGAGATGTTATGCATATGGGGTCAATAACAATCAAGCTGAAAACACAGTTAAAATGTTTTGAATATTTTTAAGTCGAGACAGAGACTAAGGGAGACCCGGAAAGGAAGAGGCATATTGGGCCCACCTTGTGAAATGGCTTTAGCTAACGAGGGGCAATAATGGACAGGAACACAGGGTTCTTGCTGTGTTGTGGTGGGATGCAATATGCACTTGGTGGGTGTGTTAGGGGTCCTAATTCTCCTCTTCCCACTCTGGTTGGTGCAGGGGCATGTGTGCTGCTTCTGCAGGGCTGTGGCTCGCCAGGGCCCAGTGTCACTGACTTTTGCCCTGGTCAGTGTGCTGTTGATAAGCAAGGACACCCTAGGACACAAGGCTGGACATAAGTAGGAGTGCTCTCTCCAGGAGGCTGACACCTCTCTATCTGGTTTACCATCGAGGAAGAGTTTGGATTCAGGCAGGATTTATACTGCTCCAGGATTGAGAAGTGCAAGGATTAGGATGTTTTTACCATTGGTGGGTGAGACCTTCAGTCTAGATCAGGCATGGTGCAGTGGGGATCCATAAGCAAACTATTTGTTGCACACTGCACAACCTGCAAGTACCAGAGAAAGCTGCCTAAAAAGTGCCCAAACTGATTGGGATGTAACCTCTAGAAACTGCACACGAGGCATAGCTTTTGAAAAACTGCCTTTCTAAGCACGGTTGCTGTGCTGAGATATTAATAAGCTCAACTCTGTTCCTCTGGAGACATTAGGTGATTGGAAGGCAAAAACTGTTAGTTTTTTTAATTCCTTGATGTTGCTTGCAGAGCTACTGATACAAACTGCATCCTGACTCATGGACAGTTTTCAGTCTGGTCCTGATTCTCAGAGCCTGTGAATGCCTCAGCCACACATCTCTCACATGATTATTGCATCCATATACAATAGTTTCCTGAAAATAACATTCTTTCCACACAGTAAAGCATGAGCAAGTAAATGTAAGCAATGTTCATGGCACATGGCATCAGCACCCTCAAATATTACTGATACATACTCTACATTTGGAGACTGAGGATATCTTTTACATCCTCACTAAAATATAGAAGGGGTAACCAGTTGCACAAGAATTGCAAATATCTTTCCAAATTGTTATAAGTATAATTAGATATTGCTGGGTTTACATTGTATTTTATCATCTAGGATAGTCTACAGTCAGGTGCATAAGAACATCATTAAAGAAAAAAGGACTTTTTATAGGAGGGTAGGCATGTGCAGCAGGGGTTTACAGTGTTGCATGCTGTCAGTCAAAATCTGCCAGAAATGTCATTGAAGGTCAGAGTCCCAATATCTCTGCAATCAAAGCTGGCAATGACGCATTCACTATAGATGTAAGGAAGGCACTTTTCCACTTACTGTCATTAAGTGAAAAAGTAAAACTTTTCTTTTAAATATACTGCATATATTATTACAACATAGGTTTGGATTTTCTTCACTGAAAGGAGATAGGAATGATAAAATGAAAAATGAAGAAGTAAAACCTGTCATTTTAACTAATTGTGGCATACTGGTTTCTAGTGTTTCCAGAGGTTTATGGTCAGACCAGAGGAAGAACAATGATGACTAGAAACACAAGTTAAACTAAGAGGGATAACCTATGTATGTATAACGTAAGCAAAAGAGGCTTGAAAGAAAATAATATAATCTCTGATGCTAATATTTTGTTTCTTCAGTTCACTATGTTTGCATTTATGCTAATGTTTTAGTTGGGAACACAGTGCACTTTTGAAGGAAATTTCCAGTTTTTCCCACTTACTAAGTTTTGTTTCACCTCATTCAGCAGATAGAGCTAAGCCATAAGATGTGCTGGAGAAGTGTAAGATCAGCTCCAGGCACTTATGGGTATTAAGTCCACGGGACCAGAATAGAGCCAATCTGACAAAAATCCTCTGAAAGACAAGGAGTGAGACTGTCAGGTCCACACCAGCTACAGATCTGTTCTTATTTCACTGAATCACTTGCTGATGTAGATCATACATAGTTCAGCTTCCATGAGGCTGCCAGGAACCAAAGCTGGAAGGAGAAGCTTGGGCAAAACCAAGGTAATCTCAGACGTAGTATGATGAGGAGCTTGACCAAATGCACATATTACTGGGAAGGTGCTGAGAGCAACCATGTCACATGGTGCAAGAAACCATTAAATGTTTAACATTTAAGTACTACCAACAGTGCAGACAGAAGATCCCATTATCAATTCCCTGACAAGCCAGTTCCCAAAAGGTAGTTTTTAAATGAGATTAATATTTTTAAATTTTTTTCAATTGCTGGATGCAGCCAGTTAGTTTAGGATCAACAGGCTGCTCAGGTAGCACTGGATTACAGATGCTGTTTTGGTCATTGTACCTGAAGTTCATGTAAATACCAATGTAATCAATTTTATGCAACATGTCCCCCATGTGTGACTCCCAAAACACTTTGACTGACTCAGGAATGTATCTGAAGAATCAGATGTAATGCACTTGCCATTCAATTCCAGACACCAGGCTTAGAAACAATTACCTGTGACCATGTAGCTGAATTGTTTGTACTACTCAGACACAAATTAGTAGCCATGAGCTCTCACAACGCCAACTTTAAAGTAGCAGTCTTGTCTTGTACTTTTCCCTTGGAACTTCACTCTAACTATTCATGAGGGCCCACCAAGCCCTTGCTTAGGATTCAACAAGATTTCCCTTCAGTCTCATCTCAGCTATTACAAGCTGTGCTATGCATACATGAGCAGGAAGCCCATGCCTTCGCTATGCTTGATGGACCCTCAGAGACAGGTTTCATAAAGACCAAAGTTAGCCACAACTGATTCAAAAGATGAGAGAGGAAGGCTCAGAGTGAGAAGGAACACCCTGAAAGGCTTAATACACCAAATAAAATCTCATGGTTGAGTTACTAGACTGGATTCCTTTACTCCCTCAGAGTTCCTTTATTACCCCTATGCCTACATAGCTATGTGACTATGGGACAGACACAGTTTTATACTTTCAGTTACTGACCATATTTAGATATGAAATGAGGATGAAAACACAGCTGACTACAGCAGGAGATGTCCAACCAGACATCCTGAGTGGAAATCTGAAACGTTTGCCTCCAAGAAAATACTTCTTGAAAAAATACATTGATATTTTATATCAGTTGAAATAATAACATTGAACTGTCATAAGACAGCATGAGAAAATAATGGAGAAAACAAGTCAGTATCACGAGATGGAAGTTTTATTACAAGTTATGTACAAACTAGGATTATTAACAGAAAGCTGGCTCATTTTGTTTTCATAGCTGTGAAACCAGTAACTATCTACCTAAGAACTTACTGATATTTTTAGTAGATATCAGGAGCCTGACGTGGTCTTTGACTTCCTGAAACTTAGGACATCTCTGCTAAATTACCACACCAAAAAGGTTGCCACTCCCAGGAACCTACTCAATGTATTATTTCACTAGCCCAGCTGCCTTTCATGACTCTCTCCTCCAGCTAAGCCCATGTATACTCTGTAGGAATACATTGCTGTATGTATGAGCTCAGCGATTCTTTCTTATTTTACCTGTTCCTCAGCATTCTTCCCTTAGATCCCTCACAGAAATTTCAGCCCAGACACTCAGCTGGAGCAGTATACAAATCCAGACGATCTTCTGTTTTTTTCCCAAGTTATTGTAATGATGACACCCAGCATCAAGCACTTGGGTTCAAATCCTGATGGTCAGAAATACAATGTTCATTTTCCATCAAGACTGATGAAATATAAGTGTTTTTTAAGCATAGAAATCTCTGAAATTATTTCATAAAATTGAATTCCTGATAGAGAAGAGAAGTATTTACAAGAGAAGAAAGAACACAGAGCAAATATATTGAGTTTCATACATCCACCCCGGGAATTTGGCATCCAAATTGAGGTTTAGAAGAGCTGAAATGGTAATATAAATCACCTGGCAAATTATTATGAAGTGATTATATATATTTTGGAAGATGTCACATGATATAACTGCATTAATTAAAATGGAATTAATATACGGAATCTTGTAATATTTTGCAATATATCAAAGGATCATTTGGAATATGACTTCTGTCCCCTCTGGAGGAATTCAAGGGTACTTCCTGCTTCAGAAACAGTTGTTGGCTTAAGTCTTTGTTGGTTTCACTATCAGCTGTGATTAATTTTGGAAGAACCATTATATTTTTTTTAAAAGACAAATAACCAGTAAACACTGTGAGCAGTACCCTAAAAAGTATTTTGATTTATTTTTGTGTTCACATGGCCACTACTACTACAGTCTGGAGTTTAGTTTTGCAGCCAAGGTCAAATACTAGGAAGATGTGCTACTTATGGGACCCTGAATGCTGTATGCACCTTCTTTTGTTTCAAGTGAAAATTGGGAACGGAGTGTGTAGAGGTTGCAAGTACTTTCTAACTTCCAGTACTGTTAACATTCAGAAGGAAGGAGTGCCCTAACAAAATAATGAGCTGAACTGAAAGAATGTGAGATTCTTAAAATAAATTACTATGGGGAATCTTTTTATGTACTTTCTTGTTTCTAACCCCCTTAAGATTGAAATCCTCCAGTTCTCCATCTTCAGCAAAAGGGAAGGAACAGAGCAGAAAGACAAGTGTATCAAATATTAAAACACTAAAACACCAAACCAGAATTGCACTAGTTTTGCTGTGTGGATGAAACTGTGGCAGCACTGCTTATCTGTGACAACAGAAAGGAACATGGAAAGAGTAACTTCTCATCATCAACAAAGAAGTTCTTTAGAATAAGGAAAATGGAGTGATCCTGTAAGCTGCTTTATCTCTCTAATTCACTATGAAATTCTGCTAGAACTCTCCTTTGATGGTGAGAAGTTAAGCACTCTGTGCTTTACCTGCTTCTAAGTATTAAGGATCAACTTTTGAAATCACAGCAGTGTGAGTATTCTTATTTCTAATGATGTCTGCTTTTATAGATACCATTTTCCTTGTTACCTTTAGACATTCTGCCAAGTTTCTGGAAGAGAAAAATTCTGTTCTTAGATCAACACAGCAGTTTCATCTTAGGAAAATGGGAGCTAAATTCACATGCATCTGATGGCTCAGTTTGGCTCTTAGCCCAGAAGTGAATTTTTTCTTAGGTTATTTTAGAAATCAGTAGCACTGTTTGAATCTGATTTTCTTTACAGCAAAGACAACAAAACTTCCTAAACTGGGAAACCTAATTAGGATGCTATGTACCTGCTGTAATAATCAGCATGTATTCTATTTAATTATAAAATGAATGTTTGCATTGCTATATGGGATTTGCAGTGAGGTAGTATTTTTTACAGTGCCTGGCACTGTAAAATTGCACCTTGTGAAAAAGGGAGCTTATCCAGAGAATTTAAGGCTGCAGCAGGTGACTTGCCCACTTTTTGTTATGTGACATAAGCTGTTAAGGTCTGGCCTATACACAAAAGCACAGAGACTGCTGTTTGATACTGATTTTATTAAATTGCAGGAACTTTTGCATGGGTATAGTCATACATTGGTTTAATTTGTGTTGATAAATTTACAGACATGAACTAAATTTGCAGAATAAAGCTGACATAAAAGAGTACTGGTACATAACTGGTATAAAAATTGTACCAGTTAGCTAAATGGATATAAATTAACCCTGAAGCCCTCTCTGGGAAGAAGAAAGCCTCAGAAATACTATACCTCTGCAGAGAAAAGCATCTGACCAGACCAATTCTATTTATTATTTAAGGATTAACAATATAAGATTAAAAGATACAAAACCAATCCAAGAGTATTCGTAAGCTACTCTGTATTGAAAATTACCTATTTAAAAACTCACACTTTCAAAGGCAGATTTTGAAACTGCAAGTTATCTCAGACTAACCCTGTGGCAAGAAGAGTAAAGTCTGTTCTCTTCCACACATTCCTGCTCCCTGCAGCAGATCTTGTTCATCCCAGTATAGAACCAGATGCACATGCTATGCCACCACCTCAGTTCTTCCTAGGATAGAATGATGCAAAAATGAGGCGATTCTTAATCTTTGTCTCAGTCACTAAATAATTCATCTTATATGTAATAGGGCAACAGAGTTCTGATCAGGGATGCACCCAAGTATTTGACCTTTACATTTAGTAGAGACCTTACTGTGGCCTTCCAGTATCTTAAGGGGACGTACAAGAAAGCTGGGGAGGGACTTTTTAGGCTGTCAGGCAGTGATAGGACTAGAGGGAATGGATTAAAGCTAGAGATAGGTTGATTCAGGTTAGACATTGGAAAAATTTCTTCACCATGAGGGTGGTGAGACACTGGAACAGGTTGCCCAGAGAGGTGGTGGAAGCCCCATCCTTGGAGACTTTTAAGACCAGGCTGGATGGGGCTCTGAGCAACCTGATCTAGTGGGAGGTGTCCCTGCCATTGGCAGGGGGGTTGGAACTAGATGATCTCTAAGGTCCCTTCCAACGCTGACAATTCTATGATTCTATCTATGCCACGTAGCTTTTATAGTAATTAAAAATCAGAATCCAGTCATACTAATTTCACCATCAACACCAAAGGTACAGTATAAAGTAACAGCAGGACAAGAACTGACAGAGGGACTATGATAGTATTTAGATTGTAAGGAAAAATGTAAATTACAAATAATGAAGAAGTATTGCAGAGATCTATAATCTCTGTATGAAGATCAACAGCAGGCTTTTGAAAAGCCAAAAAATTACACCCATGACAAGGCAATGTCACAGTGGGAGAGGAAAAATAGTGACAAATAGTTTGTCAGAAAAGAAAGAA
Organism: Ceryle rudis; assembly: GCA_033439905.1. NCBI lineage: Eukaryota > Metazoa > Chordata > Aves > Coraciiformes > Cerylidae > Ceryle > Ceryle rudis. The sequence continues at coordinate 21,298 of JAAGNO010031266.1, forward strand.
GCGTTTGATTATCTCTCCAGCTGGGACACTGGATTTTCTTCTTATTATTGTGATTTGCAAGACTCTGGATGGAGCTGGGCAATTGCTACAAAAAAAGTAGTTCGACAGCAGCTGTTCAAATTAAAGAACTTCTTTTTGGCTGCACCACACATTTTATCTGGTGCAATCATCTTCTGAATTGCTCAATAGATTTTTTTTTCCCCTGTTAATGGAAAAAAAAATTTTTTAATAATCACGTGAATGCACTTGGTAGGAACTTTAAGATAAAAGTCTTTGTACATCCATTTCAAAAACCTCCTCCTGCTTTCTGGTGGATATTTTCAGATATCTGATCAGAGATCAAGAAGGCTATTCTGTGGTAGTGCTGAGCAAACATACATTGTTAACAATTTAGCAAACAATGAATACTCAGTGTTCAGTCAAAGAGAAAAGATCAACTTGCAGACTAAAATAACTGGCACACTTGCCAAAACAGGACTGTTTGTAGATAGCTGACAAACAGAAAAAGAGCAAATAACCATACCCCATCATTTGCTATGAAGTTTGTGCCCTCTAATTCCTAAAGCCAAATAAAGCAATACCCTTCCTACCAAACGTGTCTGGTGAATAGCCTCAAAGCTGAGTTACTGTGATTTGTTATCTGCCAAATTCCACACAGTTGCTGTGAGCATTCTGGATTTATTTCTTCTAAATTAATGCATTTGAGAATCTTGGAAACAGTCTTATTTATCCATAGGAAAAAACAAATGGATTAGCTCAAGCACATCAGTGTGGGGTATTCACATAGACTT
>JAAGNO010031266.1:23854-48990 GCA_033439905.1 Ceryle rudis
TTTTAATTGAGCGTTCATGACACAGCACTCTTAAGGGAAAGATTTCAAAAGCCTTTTCCACATGGTTGCAGGACAGTGCATTATTTTTTTTGTCCTTACAAATTTTATTTACTTGTGCTTTTTTTTTTTTTTTTTTTTTTTACTTTTAATACACAAGTCTCCTAGGGCTTAATATCTTAATGTCCTTTTTTACAGAGCAGAAAAATCAGTCAAATACTAAGTAATCTGCCTAAGATCACAGAGGAAAGCTATGGCAGCATCACATTGACACCTGAGGTCTCCAGAATCCTATTACTATGCTCTAACCCAAGACCATCTTGCCTTTCGTAAAAGCTTTACTATTATATTCCAGCATACAGTGACTCGAAAACAAAACCAGAAGGCATAAAGAAACCCAGCATGCCAGTTAATCTGAAAAAACAAAAGAAAAAACATAATGTTGGATCAATTTGAACAGGACATTCTAATATAATACATTTTGTCTATTTTACAACTACTAGTTCATTAGCCACTGGACTAAAATACACCTGGAAATATAAATATCTAATACCCAGTGGTCCACAATTACCTTTTGTGAACACTGCCTATTTTGAATGTGATCTATGTCCATGACTGTATAGGTAAAATCTGCTGAAAATAACTTTTTCCCTGAAAAATATTCCCTCTTTCCCTGTGATAAACTTGTCTATCACCAAGGACCTGATAGTAAGGCAGAAACAAAGGTCACTGACATCAGAAGCTAGATAATGATGCAATAGAAATGGTTCTGGAAACACATGAAGTTATTCTCTGCCTTGTAATCAGTGTCACAGACATTGCAAAAAGTAACCACACTTTTCAGAAGGACTCTGGCAACACAAAAAGCAGAGCTCCTGCATGCTGGGGAGTTCTCCTGTTCATTTATGGATAGATAAAAAAGCATATGTAAGTGGGTTTGTTATGTTGCAGATACATTATTTTAATTCCATGCCTTATGTATTTATGCTCACTGACCATTTTTTCTGTTGGCCTATATCATTAGAGTCAGTCCACTGAAATGACTTTATGTCACCTGAAATCCCCACTATCAGTGGAATTAGGAGGATGTAATTGTATGAGGTTTAACAAGGCCAAGTGCCAGGTCCTGCATTTCAGTTACAACAACCCCAGGCAACCCTACAGGCTTGGGGAAGAGTGGCTGGAAAGTTGCCTGGCAGAAAAGGACCTAGGGGTGCTGGTTCACACATGCCTGAGTATGAGCTAGCTATGTGCCCAGGTGGCCGAGAAGGTCAATGGCATCCTGGCCTATATCAGAAATAGTGTGACGAGTAGGAGAAGGGAAGTGATCATGCCCCTGTATTTGGCACTGGTGAGGCTACACCTTGAGTACTGTGTTCAGTTCTGGGCCCCTCACGACAGGAAAGACATTGAGTTGCTGGAGCAAGTTCAGAGAAGGACAACCCAGCTGGTGAAGTGTCTGGAGAACAAGGCTCATGAGGATATGCTGAGGGAATTGGGACTATTTAGTTTGGAGAAGAGGAGGCTGAGGGGACACCTTATCGCTCTCTACAACTACAACCTCCAAGGAGGTTGGAGTGAGGTGGGTGTGGCATCTTCTCTCAAGTAAATAACAGCAGGACTAGAGGATATGGCCTGAAGTTGCACAAGAGCAGGTTTAGAATAGGTATTAGGAAGAATTTTTTTACTGCAAGAGTAGTCAGAAGCTGTAATGGGCTTCTGACAGAGACGGTGTAGTAACCATTGGAGGTATTTAAAAAATAAATGTGTAGATGAGGCACTTCAGGACATGCTCTAGTGGGATGGTGAAGTGTGGTGTTTTGGTTTGGTTTGGTTTTGTGTGAGTTTGGTTTCTTTTGAAGTTGTTGGTGGTTGGACACAGTAATCTTATAGGTCTTTTCTGACTGTGACAATTCTGTGATTCTGTAACTTCCCCATATGTGGGACAGAAGGAAGTTAGGTAAAAACCAGAAAGGAGACAAAATGGCATAATTAGTAGATAAAAGACATCCTTTGGAGAAGCTCATGATTCATCCTCTGTTGCAGATGACTATCATGAAAGAAAAAAAGAAAAAAGATTCTTAGAAGAACCCAACCAGCTACCAAGTTTGGAATTGTACTTACAGGAGCAAGGTAAAAATCCTGCTCAAGGGTTTTGAACTGAGAACTGCAATCCCATTATTCTGCATACTAAAACCTGAAAACACAGTTTATGCCTTACATGTTTCATACTTGAGGCTGTTCTTACATTTAGGGAAGTAAGGGAAATTGAAGTATGATTTTTTCCAATCATAATATGAATGGTAGTTTATTTCAGGGAATTATCTTCTTGTGTGGCTAATATTTGTTCATTTGACTGTTCTCCAGAATTGAATGTAGGGCATTTTGAGATGTTATTATACTGCTAACTGCAATAAAAGCTGCAGACCAAGTAGCTAAATACCCTGAGGAAAGTAAACACGCAACTCCTCTACTTTGACGATTTACTGGGACAAACTGTTAAAATCAGGAGACTGTATGACAATGAGGAGCCTGATCAGCTTCAAATGTATCTTATTCTGACACATTTACCTAAATGAGTATTTCTGACTCATGAAAGGTGCCTCATCTAACAGGTAACATGGAGGGAAATAAGAAATACCATCTTGAATAAGTTTCTCTCTGAGAGTGTAATGCAGTGCCTTTGAAAAACCAAAGCAAAGGGTAAATAGTGTCTTTGAGTCTTTTTTTTCTACATTGTAGCTTACCATCCTGCATTTGTTTCAAGGTTTAACAGAGGTTTGAATTAATCCATCCAAACGAAGGCTTGATATTCAAGGCTGCCCCTCAGCAAAGAGGGGTTTTGCATTCATTAATATTGCCTTGGGATGAAGGAAGATACACGAGAGCCCTGATTGACCTTGGACATTTATAAAGGTAATCTAATTTGTGCTCATTTGCTACTTTTTCATTAAAGTCACTCCTGGAATGTTTCTTATCATGAGTTGTGCTTCCCTTGAGAAAAGTTTTAACAAATAGACCAAATACAGCATGGAGCTGGACCAGCAACTGCATTCCTTAAAGTGGTATAAAAATGCATGCTTGAACAAATCTTCTGAGATCTGACCTGCAAAACTGGGGAGGGAAAGTCAGAACCAGGAAAATCTACAGGCAAACAAGTCAACCTGTAGCCAGTATGTGGCTCAAATTATATTCACATACAAGTGACTACACTTTATCAAGGACTGAATGAATTTCTTTCGTGCATGCAGGTGAGCTGCCCATTTTACAGCTGGCACATATTAACAACCATTATCAGTTTGCATACACACAGAGGGGATAGCAGCAAATCTGGTCCTCAGTACTGGAGCTTTCTCACAGCCATACTGTCAAAGACAATTCCAGAAAGCCCCTGCCCAAGAAACAAGTGATGGCAATGTTAAAAAGGAATGTTGCATTTCTCAGAAACATTACAACTACTTGGCAGGAACTTTCTTTGTTTCCTTTATTTAAAGTATATTCATTATACTACAGATTAACTGCATCATTTAGGGAAGACATGGTCTTGAATCATTGTTTCATCGTAGGAACCACAGGTGATGTTGTATGCAGTCTGTTTACAATCTCAGGGGTTAGTGAAAATGAAACCAAACTAAGAACACGCAGACCATTGAGCAGAACAAGACCTGCCAACATTTCTTTCTTTAATCTCTTAACCAAACAATACAACACATGTCAGCACCATGGTGAGGATGAGGTTTCATGCCTGCTGAGAATGCCAATTTTTGGTTAAAAAGAAAAAAAAAGAATATATTGCTTATCTGATTTACATATTGCACATTAAATAAGCCCTGCAAGGTACCATGCTTCAAAATAGACTTATTTTTTTAAGAAATGTAGATTAATAATCCTACCTGCTTAAAAAATGAGCTTCAATATTTGTGCGAATCGTAGACTGAAAAAAATCAATGTGCTATCGACTGCTGGGGATGATCACATTCATTTTGCCCTTTGTGGTTGGTGAAATCCATGCTGCAATTACAGAGACAGGCTGGCAGCAAAGAGCCTCAGTTGGGCTTTCAGCTCCACATTAATCCAAAACTCACCATTTTAATGCAGATATAGATTGCCAAGAGTCAATAGCTGACTACTTGAATTGTGAAGTAGCAGTTCCATGTTATATTGGTAGCACTGGCTGTTACAGTATCTTCAAGTATTTTGAAATTTTAAAGCATTACTCCATGAAAGTAAAGAGCGTAACTGACACCACATCAGAGGGGGACTGCAGTGTTAATGCTATTATCATAAATGGGGGATTCTAGAATAAGACATAATGCTGCAAATAATCTTAAAGTAGGTCAAAGGTTAGACTTCTCATGGGATAAAAATGTGCACGCACCTTCGCTCATGTTTTAAAACCCTAATACATTATCTCCTGTATCCCAAGTGTTGAATTTTTATAATACAGTTCCCAATTCTCCCTCATTTACACTGTTCCAAGCACAGATGACTTCTTCAAAGTCAGAGGGACCACTCTGTATTTATAATCTGGGAATTAATATGAGAATCTGAGATCTGAATTTGGCTTTGGGTAGCAATTTCCTATTCAGCAGTATGTCTGTGCCTAAGAACTGAATTCTGCCACTAAATTTGTGTGAAGAATTGGGGAATCTACTAAGCAGTCAGCATCTCTTTTAAAGCACATTATGTGCAGGGTGAAGTTACAACTCTATTTTATGCACAGCAACCATATTCTTGTATACCTTTATGATACTGACCTCTTTCTACCACATCCTCATGTTTCATAGTGAACATATCCACACAGGCAGAGTGTTACAGCTGTCATTTATGGTGTATGAAGCAAACTCAATTCGAAACCTGCTGAGCTCCATGGAAATATTTCCATTGATTTTACTGAACTATGTACGTGTGGCTGCAGACAACTTCACCGCACAGGCAAACACCAAACCTAGGTTCATGAGGGGCTGGCTGCTTGTGTGGCAGGGTTAGATCTCAGAGCATGAAGGTTGTACTGGGCCATGTCACACCACTGAGCAGTCAGGATCTGCCTTCTGTGTGCTACAGCATGTTTGCAGATCTAAGAGTCAGTGGGCAATTTCACTGTGGCTTTTTTTTCTGTGAATTTCAGAACTGAGCAAATATATACAAATTTCCCAGCTACTGCATGATGGTGCCATTTAGGGACATACTCTTTCAAGTTTGACATTGATCACCTTTACCTCATCCATGCATATATCCATTTTCTGTTACTTTTGAACAGTTCAGAAGTAAGCCTGCCTTTAACAATCTCCACCTGGAATAAGAAAAACATAATAAATTCTTCATGTTTACTGCATTTACACAAGGCCCCAGCCTATGGATTACCTTTTTATTACTCCTTGTTGTAAGGTGTTCTTTTTTTTTCCTCTATTATTATTTTTTTTAACAAAACAGTGGCAAGAGGAGAAAATTGTTATCTTCCCTGTGGACATTTACAAGCTTTTGAATGAAAGTTTGGTTACAAATTTGTAGTCTGTGGAAACATGAAATAGTTTTCCCTTACATAGCTGGTGTGCCCCATATCTCAACAGAAAAAGTTTCCCAATGATCTGTCAACAGCTCTTCAACAGAATTAGGTAAATGCCTGAGAGTCTGAAGTATCTGCTTCACTACTGAAAAAATACCAAAGAATGAATGTATGCACAAACAGAAATACATATGCTTACAAAGGAGACCCATGCGCAATTTTTCATAGAGAAACCACAGACAGTCGCCTTTTAGTCACTCCTTTTAGCTGCAAAAATCTATTATCTCTCTCCAGCAGTGAGTGGAATTTTCCAGTGCTGCTTAATGTTGAAATAATGAACTTCAGCAAATCTAAATCAGCTGAGAGCAAACTCCAAATATGAGGACCTGTAGCTTAGGTGGCAGTTTGTGTCATTGCATCATTGGAGTTGGGCTGTCCTTAGACGACTGAGTACAGTGGGATAAATCATACTAGACTCAAAGGTCATAATTAGTTTCTCTATCACTTCCTCCTTTATCCTGTTTTCATCACTTGGTTTTCATCATTTCATGTTCTGCCTCCTCCATATAATATTGCATGACTCACTATAACATTGCAGGCAGTCGTCTTCTCCAGGGGAAAGAGTTGATACTTTCTAAACCAAACATAACTCCTTTTTGACATACAGTATCTGCATTTCAATATCACACAGAATTAAGGAATGGTTCAGCACAGATCACATAAGAGAATAAATTTTCTCTCTGATATGTCTTTGAGATCATTATGAAGTGTACAGAAAGATGCAGTACAATGCAGCATGGGCCCACAGAAATACCCAGAACTGGAAAGCTCTTAGGGAGAAATCAACCAATGTGTAATCAATGGAGCTTTCAAAGGACAACAAATAAAATTAGCCAGGAAAAACAGAGTTAAGGGAGGGAAGCTACAGCAATTCTTAACCACTGTTTTAGAATGAAAAGACCAGTGAGATGACTGAATTTGCATAGCCATAGCTTGCATGCTGCTGTCCAAGCAGGAGGAGGTACAGAAGGACATACTGTTATTTACTGGAAAGTCTGTTCCTCTCTGTGCCACATCAGAAAGTTTGGAAGCTGAGAATCTAATTATTAATCTTCCTTCTACTATTTCTCATTCCCATGGTTATTTCCATCTGAGAACATGCATCAGCAAAATTAACCCACCAAATGTAGAGGAAAAAACCCAACCCTTAAACGCCTCAAAACCAATTGCCTGAGGTTTTAAATAGAGTGGACTTTTAACAGGTGCCAAAATTTATCACTGAACTAAAAAAATCCTCCAAAATTAATCATCAGACTTGCTGGTTCACATCATATGAAGTGACACTTTGTTCAGCAGCACTTTAGTCCACAAGAGTATTCAGGTATCTTCTTGGGTAGTACAGTGACAGCAGATTGTGCTTTATTATTGTGCTTTATCTGCTTTTTAAGCTCAATGTATTGACCTAGCCCTTTTATTCAGTAAGTGTCATGACATGTCCTGGTTGAGTTCTAGCACCAAAACCATGGTGCCATGTTTCATGGCTTACTGACACATGGTGATCATGCAGATGGAAAACAGTAGATGTGGTCAGCAGCTGAAAGGGCTGCAGAAAGGCTAATTAACAAAGTAAATTAATGCAGCCTTTGAATTCAAACTTAAATATGAACAATGAAAAAGACTGGTTGGTACAAAGTGCTCAGCATCAATGTCAGAAGCTATTCCTCATCTGATTAATGCATATATTTTAATTCAGATGCTTCTTACTATTTTGTCTAAAATTAGTATTTTCAGAGCTGATTGACCTGCAATTTTGTAAGTATCAGTCATCGAATTATTCAAACATATCACTACAGCATTAGAATACGTTCCATACACTGATTGTCCATAAAATTCTATGGTGACTGGCTGAGCCAGGAGAAGCTGTTTCAGCACTCACCCTTACTTCCAGGGAGCACAGAAACTTAGCAAAACCTGATCCTAAATTGTAGAGCTATTGCTGCCAACCCTATGATTTCAGCAGTGGACACAAAATCATTCCCGGGTTTGTATAAGCAATGGAAATTAAAATGGCAAAAGTATCTGTATATGTTATCCAAGCAGAGACCAGGTCAGTTTTTGAAAACCAAGCCTTGTGTTCAAGAAAGTATTTCTCTTCCAACAGAACAGTGAAGTGAAATCTAACTGAAATAAATTGCACCCCTCAGAAGTTTACATGTTTTCAATACTATGTCTTAACAATTAAGAAATTTAAAGTGGTAACTTTTTTACATATCAATCTACAAAAAAGCCTTAACATTTACAGAAGACTGTCAAATGTAAAAACTTATTTCATGAGAATTAAGTGGATTCACACTTTGCAGTCCATGAATTACAAAAGCTAAAAATGCACTAGCCATTGAAAAAAATGCAGTATCACAGTACTTTTAATTCAATTGCTGCTGAGCCTCTTAATGTGATAATTGCTTCATCAGAAAAAGCTTTTTACTTCTTAAATGAGGTGTGAGGAAAGGGGAAGTATGGAGATAAGTAATTATATTTCTAAGGGAGAATATGAAACAAATTAAATGCATCTGCACTAGAACTCTATGTGAAATAGTTTTCACATCTTATGAACATTTTCAATATTGCAGATCTCATTTGCGTCCTAAATCAACATGAAACACTGTAAAAGCTTTTTCAACTAAAAACGTAGGAAAAATTTAAGCTTATGCAAAGCAGAATATTTTTCTCTTACATGTTCAAAATGCCTTCATTTTGATTTTACATTTTGCGGGTTTTTTTTTTTTGACTTATTTTTGTTATAAATTACATTTCCAAACAAACAAAACATAATGAAACTGAACTTTTAGGAAATTATGCAAAATCCTGTATGAACAATTTGTAACTCATTTTTCAAAACTTGTTATAAATTGATATGTCAATAAAGGTAGCCTGTTCCAGCAAATTATTTCACACTTGACAAATCCACACGTTTTGGGAAAAAAAAGATTTTGTCAAGTTATTTTCAGTCAACTCTCTCTGATATCAATATCTCAAATCTGTGAAGCATCAGACCGTATGAAGCTATTACAAATACTGAATGTGTAAATAGGTATCTCCATCTAAATTATTTCATACTTCTTCACACAAGAAACATAAATGCAGCAAGAGATCAGTCTGACTGTAAATATCTAAATATGTCCTTTAAAAGTCAAAGGAATGTCAGATACAATTTATTTTCAGCCAGCGCAAACTGAGACATTAAGTGGCAATTCTACTTCCATTAGCTAAATCTGGCAAATATGCAACTGTTTAAAGGCGTTGTCAATAGCCATTGCACAATTAACTATTTGTACTGATGCCTTATTAAATTACCCTTTTCAAGTAGGCATAATAAACTAGGAGTTCACTGTACAGATTTTCATGGTGAAAGTCCAGATCACTGGAAAATTTATTTAAAGAGAATGCAATCCACTGAGTAATGAAGTAAATGTCAAATATTTTTTGGCAAATAAATCTGAGTTGTCTTAAAACTTTTTTGGCAGATCTATCTGAAGACAACATGGGTAATAAAAAGCCTTCAGATGAACAAATGAATGGAGTTCCAAGGTAAGCTTTTAAATGCACTGCATCTTTAGCATCAAACCCTGCTTGGTGGGGAATGGAGATCATTACCACAGGCAGTCAGAAGTGGCAAGACGGCCAGAGTTAATAACTTGAATGCTTATTCAAAGTACCACTGACCTCTGTTGGTTTAATTACAATTTATGCTATAGTGCTCTAGAAAAAGCTGTTGTGGCTGCTGCCCACCTCCCGACACAGGAAGAGGTGTGTGGCCATCCCTGCAATCTCTGGAGGCTGCTTTCCCCAGCCCTCCTCTCCTCTGATAGCTGTAGGAGAGGCGATCCTCCTCCTGGTTCCAGGGCACAGACATAACAAAGAAAGCTTCAGTGTAGGAACAGATAGCCCCACACTGGGCAGCTGCTAGCGATCACCAAGCTCTTTGTGGCTGTCAGGACGAAGGCTGGTGCCAAAACCAGTTCGTGCTATGTGGGCATTTCACCCTCTCCCCTGGATAGCAATTAAGCACCTTCATTGTGCTTTTAAAAAAAAATATTTGTCCTGCTTGCTATTCCACACAGACAGCACTGGCTTTATCCATCCACAAAGTTTTCAGACTCTTTTTTGCAACATTTCTTTTGAGCATCATTGTCAGTTGCTGAAAGGCATGGAGAATTACCCTCAGACCCTCATCTTTGTGTCAATTTGCCACTGTTGAAATGAAACATTAATGACCACAGATTGACAACATGAAAATGTTGGAAAATTGGAGTTTTGTCTTTCCAGACTTCTTCCAGGGCTGGGCTGCTGATTTATTTTTACAAAGTATAAGCTAGCCAGGAACGCATCCTTCCAAGACTCGGCTGTGTGCCTGGAACTGATCTCAAAGGAAGACCAGCACTGACATTTGCTAGCAGATTTTTGACTGTTGCAACACAAAGGCTTTATCTTAAATGTAACATCAAACCACTTCCAATATTTATAATTTCCTCAGCTTCATCATATACTCTTTAAACATCTTCTTGATGTACAAGGATTTTCTCCTCTTCATAGCTTTATTCTATTAGTAGTTTCAGTGTGGTGCTTTTCAGGACGGTAATGTTACAATGACCAAACTGTTATACATAGGGTTGTGAATTTATTCTTTTAAAACATACCTTAGTATATTTGGTCAGTTTGTTTTATATCAAGCATTTATTTAAGTGGTTTTATTTTTATTGACAATTTATAATGCCTTCCTAATATTCTTATCATTGATTTTAATACTGCAGTGGTGTTATTCACGATGACACCTATTGGAAAGCAAGCTTCAGTTATATCAATAGATGCTATTATTATAACATTGATAACAGTAATATTTGATAGTGGCATAAAATGTGATGCATTGGCAATTAACTCTTTAATATAGATATCATTAACCAAAAATGTCAGAGTTGTTTTAATGATTTTTTCATTGGTTTCTTTTAACAAATTCTCTAATCACTGGCTCAGTTTAATATTTTCAAATGTGTATTAGCCACAAAAGTTTTTCTGAAAACTAAATAACATCATCCCTTTTAAATAAGAAAAGATGGGCTTTCATGATTCAGAAGACACAGTGAGTGGTGAATCAAGTCTTAGTAATACAGTACATGAAACTCCAGCACAGAATATTCAAAAATAAAAGATTTACCAAAACATAACTGTGTCTTTCTGCTTGTTGCTTAGCAACCAGAATTGATCTAGTAAAAAAGGTCACCTGACTGAGGAATTGCTGGTGGCAATATTACTCCATCATTTTTCTTTTTCACACTAAACTGATGAAGGTTCTCTCAGAAACAACTATTAATTGTTTCTTTCTTTTCTCTCCAGCTACTTAATTATACAGTAGAAACATTTCTATTGCTATTACTGAAAGGAAGAGAGAACAATGTAAAGCTTAAAAAATTAACAGACATATTCAAATACATCTAGATCTAAAAGAATGAATATTGCAAGCTGCAACTCGCTGTCAACTCTGTCATCCAAAAATAACAGATGCAGTGAACTGTTCATATAGCAACAGAATAACCATTTTTACCACACCTGCACTGATGGACAATTTGCAATAATCTTCTTAAAACCACAGACTAAGAATACTTGTTGTTTTGATGACTCAGGTGGAATTCACTACCACATTTGTCTTGCTTTCATCATTTCTAAACATTAGCATTTTTGTCTCTTGACTGAAAGCACTTCTGGTCCTCTACAACATATATAAAAACCACTTCTGATCTTTTAAAATCCTCCTGTCAACCTGGAATCACACAGCCTCTTACATTACGTTGTACTTGTCCTTAATGGTGACCCACAGTGAACTCTGCACTCCCTACTTTCAGATGTTCAGCATCCTTCCTTTGTTAAAAGCTGCTGATCAAAAAGGAACATCGTGTTCACTGTGTTTCCCTCTATAGCCCCTCACCATCATTTACAGGAATTACACTAAAACACAGGGTATGGCCAACAGCAATTTCATTTAACCACATACTGCATTTTTGTTTTTCTTTCTACAATATTAATTCCTTAAGTAAATAAGAAAAGGGAATGGATATCTGTGCTCATAGACTTGGCCCATCACAAGCAAATATAACTTTGAGTCCAGGTGTGGCAAAAGATTAATCTGCCAAAAACTAAATTGCCTTTTTACCTTTTTTTTTTTTTTTGTCTTTGAAATGAGTGTTCTGTGTAAGCTCAGATGACATTCATCCTTTTAAGAAGTGAAGAAATGTTACCTAAATAGAGCATATATCCAGTTTCACTTTTCCTCTGTATCATATTCAGATCTGGTAGATGGGATTTGATGTTGTTTCCAATAATGCTTCTATGGCTTTTTCTGTAAAAGCTTAACAAGGACACAACATCAGAGAGTTCTTTAGTGGCTAATACCCTACCCCTTTCTCTCACATTACAGCTCCAAGTGACCATTTTCATGCCAAAAGGTCACCAACATCCCCATCCCTATGGAACCAACGTGCATCAACCTTCTAACCTTTGCCACTGAGATATGATAGCTATTTGGGCTGCAATCCCTTCATTACAGATGGTCCATATTTTATATTTAGTGTGGGAGGTCAAATTTAGGAAAGCAATTTCTCTTAAAGCTAAGAGGTCCAATAATCTAAGATTTGCTGTTGGCTTATGGGTGAGTGGGCAGTAATGGGTTTATGGGCAGCTCTAGATTTTTTCACTTCACTGGGGAGGGAATTCCGTCAATATAAATTTTTAGGATTGGGTTGTTACCATTGTTTATTATTCAATGAGCTCTTATTAGATTGTATCTAAGCACACTAGAGCAGGCAGATAGTATCCTTATACACAGGCTTGCAGGCTGGATCAATATCTCAAGGCATTTACAATCTTCTTGAAACAGATTAAATGATGTTATTTTAAAATTCTGTTTTTAAAGCTTATAAGTGGTTATGCAGTTTTGTTAGTAACAAAAGCATTCATTCATTCTCATCATTAATTGCAGTGGTTAATCTTCTGTTAAAGCAATTTGCATCTTAATATAGAGACCACCTTTAGTGGAAATAACCAAACATTTCATGGCAAATCAGAGGATTGAGAAAATCCTGAAACCAACAATAAAATTTAAAGTCTCAAACTTCAAAATAGTGGTTACAAGATAATTGTTCTATGTTAAGAGGGAATATTTTGATTTCATTTCTTAGTCCAGTTTGTATCCATTTTTGTAAATGGAACAAGTATTATAGCCCAAATACTGCAAATATTTATGCATATGCTTAAATTCATACACCAAGTCCCAAGCCAGCAAAGCATCTGAGGACACTGTTATTTCCAGTTCTGCTCAGGACAATATTCAGGCATGTGCTTTTACTTGCTGGGAAATGACAGATCCATACATAGTGTTTGGAGTGCAAAGTAAGAGTTTATAATGCATAACACCGTTAAGCAATTCCAGTTTTTGAAGGTCAGTGTAGTCTATGGCTAAAAATATCTTTTAGTCCCACAAAACTACTTCAAGACTGAAAAGCAGTTTTGAAGCTGCCTGTGAATAAGCAATTTAAGTGCAATTTGCTACTGTCTGTATGATCATGTTCTCTTTTAGCCACAAAGATTCACAGTAGTCTTAAGGAAACATGAGTTTATCAAAGATAACATTGGCCAAAGCTCCCTATTCAAAAAGAAAGCTTGCTTCAGTCAGGAAGCAGAAACAACTTAAGGTCAGGAAGAACTGCATCAGGAAGAACTTGCTCTTTCCATGGCTTCTGGATGCTGTGCAGAGCATCCTCAGCTTAAAACCATACCCTTTACATAGTTCACACCAGTAGTTTTTAAGTTTCTAGCTTTTTCTTTTAATAACAGATCCACAGATTAGAAAAGGAGATCATTAGGCAGACAATGAATGCTATTTGTGATGAACACCCTGGGCCCAAGAGAAGACCACAACTGATTTCTAAAAGTAAATTTCTTTAATGTTTATTTCCACCTACATATGTCTTTACCACTTGCTGAAACCTACACATAAGATTTTGAATGGGTGTAACTGATTCCCTGGTGAGCTGGATGTAGCTGCCTGCTGACCAGATGCTGTGCTGGGAACACAGAACCCCCTCCTGCTGCAGGGTGCCTGTCCCCTGCTGCTCACCTCCCATTACAAAGAAGCTGAATAGGGTGCAGCCTGGCATGCACAGATGATTTGGTGGCAAATAAGAGTCAAACTTTTACATGCATATAATCTTCCAAAGATGCAGCATTAATGCTAGTGAGGCTTTCAAATAGCACCTAGCCTCCTGGGCAGTGGGGAGTATCCACACACTTACTAGATCCCTCTGTGTGTCAGAGGGGGGCACAAATGGGAAGCATGTGCTAAACACCTTCTTAAGACCATCTTGATCCATTAAGAAAAAAGCTGCAAGAAGCTTGTGCCACATGTTTGCCTTGAGAGTGCCTAGAAACGTGTGGGTTCAAACTGGACATTTGGAGAGCATGGTGTGGGGACTAGTGGTGATAATGGTGACTCTGGACATAACACTGGGCTGATCTGACCCTTGATATAATCTTACCCTGATCAGTAGGGTTATCAGGATTTTTTAAATATACAGCTTCGCACTGTATTTTTGTCACAGTGCAAAGGGAATCAGTTTCTTTCGTCTCTTTTAAAACATCTTCTGTGACATCCTTTTTCTCAGCTAAAGCTGTGCCTGCACAAAGCAGCCATTGTGTAAATTGTGTCAAACTCTCAGAGTGGCTCTGATAGAAATAAAGGGACCAGAATTAACTTCTTGTTGTTAAAACTTCTCTGATGTTGCTTTTCCTCTTTTGTTAGGGTCAAAGATTAAAACTTTAATAATATTTGTGTACAACACTTCCATAATTTAAGGCAAATGTAATACAGCAAATCTTTACTGATGTTGCCTTCAATTGTGTTATCCAAAAAGTAATATGGTGTTCCTCACTGCAATGCAACTCTGCAGTCAACGACTATAGGTATGCTTACATCAAACTTAATTAAGGCTAATAAGGTTATCCAGGTTTTAGGGCTCCAAATCACATTTCAGATTCCAGCAGTAGTTTAAGGCCAACCTACTTCACTCTCCAGGAGTCACTGTGGGGCCCCGGACACAGTTATAGTTCAGCAGCATGTGCTGACCCAGACACGGGCTCAGAAGTGGCCATGTGCAGACATAGCCTGATCCACACAAGCATCTGCAGGCTGTTCCTCATCTCGCAGAAAGGATCTTTTCATTTTCTTTATCTACTTTGCACTATCTCCTATGCTAATGATTGGGAATATTTTGCACTTTTGTAACGTAACTGCTGAACAAAAATTTATTTCTGTAGTATTTGTGATGCACATTCCTTAAAACAGAGACTGTCATTGCATTTGATCCTGAGAAGGACCTTATGCACTGGTATCCTGGTCCCTGATAGGGTGTCTCAGCTGTTATCACAATTCACCTTTTCTGATGCATTATGGCAATTAATTTCTTTTTCTTTTTTTTTTTTTTTTTTTAGCTTGTCTATCCTCACATTCAATGAATGATCTATGTAAAAGCTGTACTGTGGAACTAAAACCATCTGCCCCATGCTTACAGACACATTCCTGCTTCAGAGTCTACACTATAATCTATCATAGCTCAAAGCAGTTAATATTAAAATGATGCCCTGTGAATGCACGAAGGTTATGGACAGAAACAATTTGTTTATACAATTGTGTTTTGCCACAGAGTGAATTAAGTTACAGGGTATTCATCAAAATTGAATTACCACAGTGTGAGCTAACAATTTTCCAAAAACATTGTGACATGAGCACAAAGCAGCCCATGTCAGCCACAAGGAATTGCTGTCGTCTTGCAGGCTGCAGCTGAATTGCTTACCAAAACAATTAGACAAAAACAATCCGCAGAAAGCTGGAAGTTGCCAATAAGTAGAAAACAGTGACAAGTGTAAAACTCTATTTATTACTTAGAGGAGCCAGGAGAAAGGAGACACCTTCCATGGGTGAGATGTCAATGGGAGCAGGCAACAGGGACTTCTCAGGGTAAGGAGGGCTAGTCTCCTGGTGGGACAGGCAGGACTTCTGTCCTGAAATATTTCTGGAAAATAAGATTTTTCAGTTGACCATTTCCTATTTAGTTTTCTTTTTAAAACCTCCCTGAATTAGATGGAACAAGAAACCTACTCTCTTAGCTCACATTTCTTTACATGAAATGTTAGATGATAATGAAAAAAATGATTGTGTTTGAGTACAGGAAAATTTAGGAGGGCAAAGAGAGTCAGAGGAAGATTCACTCATCTCATACTGTGAAATAGAGAAGATAATTCTGGAAAACAAATAAGAAGGTGTAACTGAGGAGACCATCTTCTCATTCACCTTTAGGTTTTTCCTCTAAGAAAGTTTGTTTTGCTAATTGTCCTCAACTGAGAGAAAACTGAATCATAAAAATCCCGCTTAAATGGTATTTTAGTTAACTACAAATGGAGTTTAAAGGGTGAAATAATTTTAAGAGCTTTGAAATGTTGTTGGAAAAAACCATAAAGGTTGAGGGCCTTATTTATCTCATCTTTAATATTTTTTAAAATAAAACTATGTCATCCCACTTTTCTTAAGGAAACATAAAATGAAAAGATATTGCAGAAGGATGAATGTTTCCTTAAGTTTTCGAGGCAATAGAAAATTCACAAATGTTTGTCAGAGATATTTCTGGTTTTTAAAACTACAAAATGACATTTTATAATCCAGTGTCTGATAATAGTTGTATTTCTAGCTGCAAAAAGTATCTTTGTCAAAATATTGCAAACCCAGCCCTTGTTAGACAGTTTGATCTGCTGAGGCTTGGAGAAGAGCAAAGTGGTTCAATCAAACCACTCCAGAGTTATGCTTCAGCTCAGACTATGGGAACAGACTTGAGCCACCAGTGGTAACCCCCTGAGACATGTTGGATGTCCCCTCCTTGACATCAAGCACTGTGCATCCTTGGACTACCTGCTGTGGCACAGCACACAGTTTCCCTGTTGAAGCAAGTCCAGCAGAGACCCATATGGGTGGCTGTGAGGAGTTGAGCTCTTCAGGGAAAGCCCATTAATCAGGCAGCCTCAGAGGCCATTTCTCAGAAGGGAACATGCTGGGGCCAGAGCAGGCAGGGGCCAGCAGCTTGCCAAGTGGTGCCCAGACACCAGAACCCAACACAGGACCTGGACAGCCCTTCTCACCGCTGTGCTACTCTAGGATACCAGCCACCACGTAGTCATACACTGGCTTCCCGAATCATTGCACACTACACATAGATTTTGTAAGACTCTTCATTACAACAAATCTCCCACCAGAAAAACCTATTTAGAAATCTGCTTTATTAAGGTTTGACAGGATAGATTTTGTTTTTAAACGATAATGTGCCATTTCTTTGACAGATAGGACATTAGAGCTAGAACTAAAAAAGAAAATTAAACATGTTTCTACCTCAATCCAAAATTCACATTGGCAAGGCTACACAGTCCAGGGAGAGAGCACAGACTGCAGACGTGTCTTTTTGCATGAAGATCTGCCTTTAGGTAGGCTCAAGAATACCTCAGCCTCATGCTCACAGCAGCTCTCCACTGGGGCTGACAGACGTGGTGTCCCTATGGAGCTCACACCCAGTGCCCACAGACTGACTGCCCTGGGGGAGACTGAGCCAGGCTCTGCACCACTGCCTGAGGACATTTACTTTCTACTGTGGCTCCTGGCTTCCCCTGCAGAAGATTTCTGTTTGAAAGACAAGAGTGCTGTGGAGCTGGAGCAGCAGAAGAGTTACCTCTCTTCCAACACGCTTTGAGGCTGGCTGGATCATCCTCTGGGTCAAACATGGCAAAGCTATGCTGGACCAGCATCTGTGACCCTGAAATACAAATTCCTTCCCAGTACTGTACTGCCTCCACCATTGAAAGTATTCCTCAGGGAATTTGGCAGATTTTTTTAATTTGGGTGGGGTAAGCAGGGTTGCTTTTTAGCTCTGATGGAAATGGGCTTATGCTACTCAGTATATACTACTGGATAGCACATTTACATAAATAAATATATTCACAAGCCTCCTCAATCAAAATATGCCACAGACAAATAAAAGATCTTGAATCAAATATTAATGTTGGAGATTTCTCCAGCCATTTCATAATGCTTCCATCTTTATTACACAATGTGTAATGCACCTTATTTTAGTGCTGAGCTATCAGGATTATAATCTTTTTGATGGCCTCAAACTGTCTTAATAAAACTGGTCCTCCTTTGAGTACTCAGGAGCAAGTGCTTAACATGGAGATGTGCTAGTCAGCATCTGCAGGCTGTGGCAGTCTTGATCACGACAGTGCTTGCTGAGCCAGAAGAAGGAGTTGTTACTCATTATAGGTCTTACGCTGGCACAGGCAAGTGCCCTGTTGCACACCTTATCCTGAGATCGGTGAGAGGACTGTGAATGCTTACCAATGTATTTAAAATTTGTCCTCAATTTATGTAGGTACATATCTCTCAGGTGTTTTGCTTCAAACTTTTCCTGTTCTTTTTACCTTGTGCAGTTTCCCCACTAGTAAATGTATGAATTAGTTCTTTGCTATGTTGTGTCCTTTTCCCTACACTGATACAAAATTTCACTTCTCATGGTAAGGTCTTAGATTCATGTTTTCTAAATAAAAGAGGATATGATATTATACTTAACAGTGACAATCTCAAGAGAAAATTAATCTGTTTAAAGAGAATCCCTTGAAAATCCCTTGCAAATATGAGATTTGCAACATCACTACTGGAACGAAACCAAGTCACAGGGCTTTCTAAATTTAATGAGGTTCAAATGTCCAAGGGCACCAGCTTTCACGGAAAGAAGCAATATCAGAGCATGCAGAGAAAAGGATAGTGTTTCTTAAGCAAAGGAAAGAAAATATCTTGAAAGAGGTTTACCCCTTGAAGTGAATCAGGTGAAGTTACTAGTAAAGAGTGAAAGGCAGGCAGCTGTGAATGTTCAAAAGGGATTAGATTCTTCCACAGATCATGACTTTTAAGTTCAATCACTGCAATATTATTTATGACAGTTATAGACCTATATAGCAATATCTCAAGAAGGAGAGTGATTCATCAATTCCAACACTGCTTCTTCCAGAGACTGAGCTGCAGTGCAGCACATCACAAGGCACAATATTATGTAGGAAGCAAGAGGTCTTCAAAACAGGGAATGATGCAAAATATATTTGATCAGCTTAAAGATTCCTATTGCCTCCAGTTAGCTTTGGAGAAAGGCAGCTATTGAAAACAATTTCACTTACCAGAAATTCCTTTTGCTGAAGATAGCATTCTCTGGTGTATTACTAAGGCTGAAACAATAAATACACCCTGGAGTATTTCAGTGTTTTCTCTGCAAAGCTCCCCACCCAACTCAGCCCCTGGGGTCAGCAGAGGTACATTTCCTTACCTACCTGTGGCCACCAGGCAGGCTGAAGAAGGCATGCTGAATACAGTTTCCTCAAAACTAATTGACCTCACTTCATATCAAGTATTTGCAATATACCAGCTGCTTTCAGTGGTAATATACAAACACCATCCGAGGCTAGTGCCAATCTGCCATGCAATATCTGGCAATACTACTTCCTTCAGCAAATGTCCAAACTCTGTGTTCTGTGCTTGCCTATGCCTTTCCCACCTGTGGCATGATAGAAGTGGGGCTCTTTGTATGCTCCTTGTGAATATGACTGTGATTTGTCATAAAGCTTTAGCCTGGGTAGAGGTTGAGAGTCATTCAGTGCATTACCCATACATCAGTTAGGATTTCTGAAATGCAAGATACTGTGGGAAGTCACATGGTATCCTCTGAGAAAGACACACCACTGTTTCAAATATAGCACGTATTTATTCTTTGTTAAGGTAAATCCATATCTATAATTTTATGGTAAAAGTAAGTCTGCAGTCACCATTGTTCTCAGGGTCTACCATATCTTCTCCAAATATTTACACTTATTTTCTCTGATATATGATTTATCAACATTATAAAGAAGACACACGAGTGATACATCTTGTTTTAGTACTACACCTATCTTCTGCTGGATAGCAGCAGATATCAGTCCTCTGCAGGCTATTTGTCAGTGAAGAAGATACAATGATGTATTTACAGGAGATATTACAATACGTCTTGTTTTATTTATGCATATTCATATCAATTCCAGAACAGAAGTGTGAGAACAGTACCTGGGGCAGTTACCCTTAGTAGGAAACTCAGCCCAGTGGCTCTTGCTGTCCCAGGGATAAATGATGTTCAAGACACCAGCCTTGAGAAGAGAGAAAGTTCTCTTGCACTTGCAGAACCATTTCTACCTACATCAGTGTCTTTTTACCAAATACTTAAGTGTGAACTGAAAATACTATGTATTTTCCCCAAGCTGACCATTTGCTCACACATAAAGTTCGTGTAATAGTGACACCTGGTGACACCAACTGTTTTGCTTACCACCACCACCACCCCGCCTGCCTTTTTCCAAATGTACTAGATTTCACTGAAAACTCCCACTGTATGTTAAATGAACATTTTATGTGTAGAACTATAAAATGGAATATTTAAATACAAAGAATTTGGATTGATGTCTTATTCTTTGCTTTAGGTTTTTTTTTTTGTTTTTGTTTGTTTTGTTTTGTTTTTTTTTTTTTTGATGCTGCTAACCTTGAGAAAATGGTTTATTCACTATAATGTCACATTTAAGGAGATGTACCAGAGACCACGTGGTCCACCTGGAAAAGAAATTTGTAGCTAGACACAAATGTAAAATGAAAAATGAATTATGCTGCCATCAGTTATTTTTCTGTAGTTCACCTTCCCTGACCTAAGGACTCCATGTTCTCTGGAAAGGATTTTGCAAACTTAATGGTTAGAAGATAGAAAGTTATTCTGGTTTAAAAAACCCAAACACCTAAGCTTCCAAGATTTCTTGTAAAGTTTCTCTGCCAATATATTGTCAAAGTGACCTCACTATTGTATTAAATAAGATGACAAAAAAACCTACATAAGTCAGGACGATACTAATAATAGCCAGTAATATTAGACGTTGATCCCCACTTTCTCAAAGTGTTTGCTGGGAAGTGCAGGGATTACCATCATATACTCTGATGTTCTGGTTCTGTAAATTATCATTTGTGTCCATTATTAAATTAGCTCACCACCGTGGTGGAAAGCACTACTTTTATTCTTTGGTAACTATGCTATAAGCCATGCACTGTGTAAAGTTCTGTTGGAAAATACTGTAAAATTAGATGGTGGAAAATAAACACATCTTTCTGACTCAAAGGGGAGTATGGTGGAAGGGGAATTAGTTTATAACTTTTATTTAGATATTTTCACAAAACATATCTAAAGGGGAGGCAAGCAAACTGACAGTGCAGATAGAATAACATAAACCACATTTCCAAGCTTTGACCACTTAACTGTTTCCCAAGGGGTGTTTTTACTGGTATTTTGTTGAACTCTCACTCATTACACATCCTGTTATGAACTGGTTAAAAGGAAGATTATAATATAGTTATGGGAAAGGAGAAAATAAAGTAATGAAGTGCATCTTAGCAGAATGGAAAAGGAGAGAGTAGATGGTGCAAAATAATCTCTTTTCTTAATTACACAAACCATGTTTTCTGGTAATTCCCTCGTTTTCTTGCTCTTGCTCCAACCCCAGATCCTACCTGTCATTTCAGGAATATTAAGACCAACAAATGCATCATGTAGTCTGTACTTCAGTCTCTAAGCAAAATGCTTGTATACTCTATTCAGCACATTATTCTGCACAGTCTACCTAAGCTGCAGAAGTCCCTCCTTGCATGCAGGGAGACTGCTTAGGTAACAGAACCTGTGCTCTCAGAGCATGGGTGACATAATAAAGATGTACTTGGAGATGGGCTTCTTGTTGAAGAATAATGGAGAGGTCACTCTGAATGCCTATTGCCAAGAAGGGCTGAGCTGGGGTCATTAGTGATAATTAATCCTTAATTAAACCTGGCATGATGCACTGCATGATTACTACATTAACTACTCCATTCTCTGGGAAACCTCCTCCCTCTCACATAGTGCTCCTGATTCCTGTGTGAAAGACATGTCACCTACATATGATCTCAAGCCACTCAGTGAAGTTGTGGAATCAACAATCTTTTTGTTGATCAAATTTTCACTTAATTTAATTTCATTGGAAATCACAGATGGTGTCACCCAGGAGCTAGAGGCCAAAAAGGGGCACTTTACAAACTGAATAAAAAATCTATTAGGTTATAATAAGCACCAAAAGCATATGGAGCTGAGAACTTTACTGCAAACAGCATGTTGACACTCACAGTGATATTAAAATTGAATTTGCTTTTATTTTAAGCTTTAATCATTCTCTTGCAAAGCAAAAGACTGTAATATGATGCAAAAAAAAAATATAGTTTCTTATGAATGAGACTGGAAATGGATATAAGGAGCACAATAATTCTAAAATATAGATGGTTGAGAATGGCTCAAATGGAAAGAAGTTTTTTCTTTCTTTTTTTTTTTTTTTTTTTTTTTTTTTTCCCCACAAGTGAGGAAAAATGAAAGTACTAAAATATTCTCACCCAGTGCAGGCAACTGAACTTTATTCCCCAAACGAGCACAAATAGTGTGGTCAGTGTAAAGACATTGCTTTCAGGACAGGCAACCATGGTGTGTGAACCTGCCTTTCCATTTCTCACCAGCCTTCCCGTCTCTTGGGAAAGTAAGCACAAAAACTCTGCCACACTGCATGGCGTGGGAAGCATTCCCCAGATCAAAACAGGCCACTGAGAAAGTACTGACCAGTGTCCCAGGAATGCAGAGTACAGATTTTTTTGCCAGCTTGCAGCCCTCATAATGTGCAACTCTTCTACGTTTTTAGTATCAACCTACCACTCCTTCTCAAAATGACATAATAGTTACTTATGGTGTATGTGCTACTATGTGTTAATAGCTATTGATATTAGCTGGGATATAGCATGTCTGTGAGGGAAACTTTGAAAGGATAGAAAATGATGCTTTTTCTTCTGTCTAAACTGGGAAGTGAACATCTGCCATTATTTGAAACCATGAAAATCTTTTTGTGATTAAATGGAACACTGTTGCCCCTCCTCTGGTTTTCTGTATGATCATTTTTTGAGAAAGGAATAATAAATTTTAAGATAATCCCTGCTCACAGATGTGTTGTTTATTCGGCCAGTTAACAGCCATTTCCTGTAATCAGTATAAACTGATCAATCTGCCATAATGAGAATGGAGCCAGCAGCTTCCTGGCCAGGGATGAGTCTGTGTCTCCTCTAATCTGCAGACATAACATATTGGAAGAGAAGATCACTAAATTCCCATGTGCTAAGCTGTGAGAACATGGTAGCTTTCCCCTCTGCAGGTAGATGGCTAAAATAAGATTTATGAAGACAACAGATCTCAGGTCACTTGTATCATTACAGATATAAGAAAAAGACTGTTTTCTAATGTATGCTTGAAGTATTTACTAATGATTTCGGATGCTAAAAAAAAGTATTTTTAAGTTTCCACTTTAATATACCTACCATGACTAACAGATGATGTTTTAAAGGAGATCCACAAACTTATTTAGAGCAATGATTTTTGATCCTTCATAGCAAAATGCTTTTATTCTGCTGAACACATGGATTGGGATAAACTACTGAGCAAATGAGATTTAGTGGGAAAAAAAATGGGGAATAAAATAAAGTTTTATTCCTATGGAAGAGTAGACCAGTAAATAAAGCAACAAAAAATCCTGGTCCTTTATTCAAGGAGGCCCCATGAAGTGAGCTCCAGTGGTGGTAACTTAGATGGCAGGCACAGAAAACATGCTCTTTTTATGACTGTTACGTGATTCTAGGTAGATCAAGAAGCGGCTGAAATATGTGCTGAAAAGACAGTATTACCATTAAAATATTTTGAAAACTGCCATTTTTACATTTCTAATGTGGACTTTAGTTTAGAGAAAAACACAGCAAATAAAGACCAGTAAATATTCAGAAATTGTTTTGGGCTACTGCATCAACATCTCTGGGTTTGTTTATGAAATAAGCCTACATTTCTCTCTGTCTTCTTTTTTGAGTGACTTTGTGGGCTCTGAAAAATATGCCATGTTAAAAACAGTTCCTACAATGAAAACTAATTCATTACACTCCTATAGGAAGTCTTCTCCCACCCTGACTAATTTACATTACTGTTGCTTAGCTGCTAAGATTTTACTCTTTACAAAGTTGTTTCCTGTCTGTTACCAAGAGAGATCATGCTGCAAAATGAAAAGCATCTTGATTCAAACAGTGACTCAGCACCCACCTTCAACCAAATAAGGTGTGAATTTTATTGGATTCTGTTTCAAGGCTCTGCTACCATAAAAATGTCTGCAGGCATTTATACTTAATGTTGTGAGTAGTCCTGCTGCAGTCAATGGTCTTTGGTAAGTTCCATGATGTGTATTTGTATGTGTTTGTCAGAAGAAAGTTTTGGGAAAGTAAATGGTAGCAGTGAGTGAGTCAAATTCAATGGCACCAGTTTCTTCTTCACTCAGACTTTAAAATAATCAAGAAAACTAAATGCCAATAATATCAGAATAATGTAGTGTTAATACAATTCCACAATCTATCACCAAATGTGAGAACTGGAAAGCTGCGAGAATCTCAATTACTATGGCCATCCCATGTGTGCAGTGCTCCTTCATTTTTGACTAAGGAGCAGTACAATGAATACTGCAGCATGGCTCGAGCCTGTGCCCTGTAAAAAAATGGAGAATATGCAATTTTGCTGAATCAACTTTTTCATTAAAACCTTTATTTTAGTATTTTTCCTTTTGTGATATCAGTACAGACATAAGGCAGTAACTACACAGTTAATTGTGAGTTTTGTGTGTTCTTAATGTAATCATTAAGCTTTTTCTTATCTGCTAATTGCAAGTTTCATCTCATTGGTTCAATGAATGTATAGTGATTTATTTATCCATTAAAGAAAAAGCAGCACAATTCAATGCTGCAAGACAGAAGCAACATTGTTTACCACAATGTACCTTGTGTCAAAAATTATTTTACTGAATTTTTACTGAAAAATAGAGAGCACTCAGTATGATAAATACTGTGCTGGATGTAGTGCTTCCAACCTGGAATTATTGAATATGTGTTGCTGAATCTGTGAGGGCCTAGGTTGTTTCTGGGTCTCTCTGCACAAGCAATTGATTCTGCAGATCAGATAGAAGTTTCCTTGTGTCTGCATTCCCATCTATAGCTGTTATACACTCAAATAAGAGCAAAATCTTGTAACTAAGTGTTTTAAAACCAGATCCTGAATGCAATGCTTTGGGACCAATACAGAAAGGGACAGTCTTTTATTATATGAGCTGCCAGGATCTGTCTGTTGCCAAAGAATATTCCCGGGTGTCATAGTTAGAGGGGCTGGGACCTGTTTATCATAATATGGGTAGAAGCAAACCTGTGTATTCTATACCCCCTATGTCATCGCTCAAAACAAATCATTGGTAGCCGCTGCCCAGGACACCCTTTATCACATGCAGCGGGAGGAGTCCTCTCTGTTAATGGGCCCACCGATGCCTTGCCCATGACTCATCGACCACTCCCCCC
>JAAGNO010031266.1:49090-61397 GCA_033439905.1 Ceryle rudis
TTTGTACTGCTGCATTACATTTGGTTTGTATTTCTGACTTGAGTCTCTTGTTGGTTTTGTTCTCAAACCACTACACCGGGTTAGGGAGAGTGAAGGTACCTGAAAACTGAGAGCTGTCAAGAACTGGAGAATTGCTGACAGCCCTACCACTGAGAAAACACTGAGAGCTGATAGTGCTTTAGCCTCCTACAATAAGGTGGCATATCAAGGCTGCTGGTTCTCTCTGTCATCATCCCCTTCCAAGGGATGTGAGCTGTGGCTTCACCTTGCTAAATAGCAGCTGGCCTCTGAGGAATGGACACTACCTTACGTGCTTGTGCTGTTAGCTTACTGTACTGGTATTTCTATGCATAGTGGTGCACTGAGTTACTATGCTGAAAAGTGCTATGAGAATGCAAAGCATTACTAATATTGAAATTGTGAGTCTAATAATTTATAACCCACTTTCTCATCAGTGTCTTGCAAAATATTCCCAGCAGCAAATGTTAGAAGTCATGACGTTAAATGTTCTTTAGAGATGTGCACTACTTTTTTTTTTTTATCAAATAAGACTCTACCCACTAAAAAGTCACTGGCAAAAACTTCAGCATGTCCAAAAGGGGCATGATTTGCCTGTTAGCTTTTGAGACTATGTAGTTTATAGCCACCCTTGATGAAATTTCATGGGAAAAATCATACAGCTCAGACATGTTTCACTTGTTTGCTAATGAATTAGAAAAAGGGCTTTAACAGTTGAGAGTGTAAATACAATTAGATTCTAAAATTATTCAAGAATATTTTTCAAGTTCCTCTGAGGTTTCCATGTTAACTCAAATGGACTTGGCTTTCTGTCAGGATTCAGCTGCTGCTAGGAAATCTTTGGTGAGAAGGCAGGTAGTATGACACCTAGTCCTACATGAAAATTTGTAGACAGATCTAAATTGTAACACCACTGTAAACATTTAGTAATGTGCTTTTAAGATAATGAAAAGTATATTAATCTTCATGTTTTAAATCTCAAACACAACTACACTTACAAGTTCATCTTAGCTCACTATAAATATTCTTTGTCTTTATACCAACAGCCTGGTCTAATTCTGCATGCCTGCATCAGATGCCTGCTCTGTGGTTCTTGCCTGTGCTTTGCGTCCCCTGTTGTGTCAACACTTTCTGATGTCTCTGGAGGAAAAAACCAAAGGCTAATTCTGGGTTCCTTGAGACTCGGTTAGACTAAAGTTAGAAGCATGCAAGAAGGTAAAAAAAGACGTCCCACCTCTAACCAGTACACCTTCTCACCCTACTGGGATGAGAGAGTCCAAAATGAAGTAGTTAATGTTTCAACACAACTGGCTTCACTGGTGTGTGAGAAAAGACAAATTTGGGATGGGAACATTTGGAAAAACACAGAAACTTCTGCAAAGACACAGCGCCCTCCTCACCTACTCCAGGCTGATCTGCACAAAAGCCTATTGTGAGAAATGGTGTCATCTCCTCACTTCTCCCACCATACTCTTCGTATTCAGCAGCATTTTAGATGTGTTAGGAAATTTACAAAGAAAGTATTAGCCATTGATTAGCAGTGCACACATCTCTCATAAGGGTTTCTTTTTTCCTTTTTTTGCTAGTGATGTTTGGAGACATTTCCCCACAGAGAAGCACTATTTCCTAATAATTAATAAGCTCAGCACTTGTGAGTTCAAGCTGGCAAATTGCCACGTTATCTCTGAACTGATGCATAAAGATTCCAATTCTACAGATAAACCAGGAAAAATGAAAAACAGAAAATCAAGAAGGAAACATGGGTATCAGGTTTTGAACTTCTGAAAACAAGAGAAGCCTTTGCAGGACTTTTAATTTACAGAGATTATTTGACTTGGAATTTTTGGATTTTCTGGGGGTTTAGGACCAAGTTCTCAATCTACACGAGCTGGTCCTGTTAATCAGGGCACTTAATTTGGTGGTGGTCATGCCTACTGGATACACCATCACTCTCTGGCATGGCCAGCTGAGCTCCAAGGGAGAAAAGTTAGAACTTGACAATGCAAAGTGCTGGTGACTCCTCTAAGTGCCAAACACCATCAGTTCCCCTCAGCTGTACAAAGAACAGGAGTCACTCTGCAATGACCAGAAACAGCAAAAAAACCCCTTTGGAATTAGTGAAGAAAAACAAATCACCTTTCCCCATCAAGTGTAAAGACTAGTTTTGATGGACTTCTCCCTACATTTTTGCCCTCTACAAATTTTCAGTTGCTTATTCAAAGTCATTATCTAAATAAAGATGTAAGGGAACACTTTCTGTTATTTTAAGTCTGTAATTCAAAAGGATTACAGTTTTGGCCCATGTCTACAGAAAATAAAATATAATACAATCCTTCGCCATAATCCACAAAGGATGGTCTGTGTAAGAATAATCTGTTCACAAACTATTAATGCAGGAACATTTTTTGCTCTGTGTTTGAGCAACACCTGTCAGTAGACAGTCCTAATCCAGGACTGAGGCCTCCAGATAACATGGATGAGCACTAGCTGGCTTCCTGCAGCAGCACAGCAGCTTTTCAGTAGATAAAGGGTATAAATAGGAAAAAGGTTTCTCAGAGACTAACTGCTAGAGAATTGTTTTTGAGTAGCTATTGATGAGCAGTCCAGTTATCAGCTGACAAATATTTACTGCAGAAGTTCCTAGAGTTAAAATCTCATTCCTTTTAAGTAGCTGGACATGATATTTCTTCTGATTTTTTTCCTCATATGCTCTCTCTTCACCTCCATATAAGATATCATGGGAAATTTACCAGCGTTAACCTCTTGTCTTCCCACAGCTCTACCCCAGGTAGAAGTTGACCTTTGCTAAGTGTTTGAGCTCCCTTTAATGAGGGAGGATATGTGTTGTATATAGATCTTCCTGAAAATCCATGAAAAAAGGCTGGTGCCTAGTAACAAAGGGTCCAGTGTGGTTTCTGCCCTTTCAGGTGGTCCTGTTGCTTCCTTTCTTCTACCTGAATAAATAAACACAATGTAATATGGATGAAGGTATGAGATAGGGAAGGAGTCTCTGTGGATGGTTTCACCAAGGGAGAGATACCAAAGGGCTCTCCAGCAGACCTCGTTTACTGAGTAGCTGATGTTTCTGAGATTTTCCTGCAGTTGTCTTTGTTATACAGTGACATATGAGACTGAAGCTTTCCACTCACAGAGAGAAGAGGAGGCAGAGTATTTAAGATCATAAATAGTGAGAAAGGAGGATGCAATAGACTTTTTTTTTTTGTCATTGAGATGTATCTGAAACCAGCAGAGCAATGAAATGCTTTACCACTACCAGCAGTAGAAATCACGTATGTTTTCTAGCATGGGAGAGCTCTCATGGAGCTGAAATAGGAGAGATTTCCAGTTCAGCTGTGCCATGTGGCCATAGCAGAGAACAACTACAACATCTCATTCACTAGTGTTTAACTTGGTCTCAGAAGTGCATTATAACACTAACACTGTCAAAAATACAAGAAAATGTCTCAGCCTGGTATGTATTCCTGGAAATTTTCATTGTGAGTGTTCAAATTTACAGGTTAGAGTGAACCAAGCCCTTTAGAAATTATAAACTAAAAGGTCTAGTTTCAAAGTTCTTATTCTCTGGTTTGTTGTTTGTTTTTTTCCTTACAGAGATTATTCAAGATTATAAAAAGTACTAAAAAATATCTGTAGTTCTCCATATGTTAAGTAATGTTCTTCAGATCATTATGTAAAAGGGACGCGTCTAGGTTTCTGTGGGCTGATGCATGCATTTCTGTATGCTGGGGAGCTTATGATCATATCCCTTGGGGGTGCACATAGCCCCATGCACACCTGTATCAAACAGTGCGCAGTAGAGACTGTGGCACCAGGATGGTGAGCACTGAGATAGAAGAGATGGGCAGCTCTAACTAGCAAATATTGTGAAAATTATTAAAATCATTAGAATATTGTTGATGTGTCATAGCAGCAGCATAAGGCTGATTACAGATTTAAGACCCTCCTTAGGCTGGGCTTTAGTCATAAATGTAGGAAGATATATTGTCAAAATGATATCTTGTTCTGTTTAGTAAGTAAGACAAAAATGCTGATAAATGGTTGATCTTTACTTGCTGACAATCACATGATGTAGGTGACAGCTCCAAGAAGTTCATATTCATGTCACTTAGGAAACAGTCATTGCTTTTCCTGTGTGTTGGCTCCTGACAACACAACCCAATTCCATTAAGAAAACAAGGAATATAGTTTTAAACAGACATTTGCCAGGGAAACACCATACTGAGGAGAAACTTCTTATTGATGCTTGCTTGGGAAAGCTGTCATCTATTGATACCCCCATTCTAACAAAGGTTTTGCTGATTTTAACATATATGTTCTGCAAAAAGATCTGCTACAGAACCATGGCATGGAAAGTGATAATGTAAAAGGCAATTTTTTTTTTTCCAAATTATTAAAGAAATCTTAGAATCTGTCATCATCACCAAGTAGTGCAGCATAACAGAAGTGAATCTGAAAAATAAAAACAGTTGGTGCTGATGATGCCCAAGCTACACAGCTGTGTGATGAATTAATTTTCTATAATCTGGTCCTATGGTTTACATGCATTGGGTGCATGCCTCCCCTTTGGTGAGCTAAAGTTATTTCTTCAGAGATCACAAATAAAAGGAAAAATTAAGCAAGCTGATTGGGTATTCCCCCAAAACTCTGGACACCAGTCTTGAAGAAAATATAAATTCCACGGAAGACACGTAAACTACTGTTATTGGATTTCAGTGTTAGCACCCACTGATCAAATTAATTTTAGACCTTCTGGGCAAAACTAATCCTTTGTTTATCAGTCTAAATAGGGTAACGAGAAGAACAAATGTGGCCATTTGATTTTATCTCATCATAGAATCATCACAGAACAGTTAGTGTTGGAAGGGAGCTTTAAAGCTCATCTAGTCCAACCCCCCTGCACTAAGCAGGGACATCTGCAACTGCACCAGGTTGCTCAGAGCCCTGTCCAACCTGACCTTGAAAGTTGCCAGGCACGGGGCATCTACCACCTCTCTGGGCAACCTGTTTCAGTGTTCCACTACTCTTTGTAAAAACTTTCTGTCTAAAACTACCCTCTTTTAGTTTAAAACCATCAGCCCTCATCCAGTTGCAACAGGGCCTGCTAAAAAGGCTGTCCCTATCTTTCTTATAGGCTCCCTTTAAGCACTGAAAGGCCTCCCTACCTGAAGAAGACTGTCAACATCATGTATCTGTTTAGGCTGGAAGGTCATCAGTGAACAGTCAGATCTAGTAATTATTTTTTTTAAATGGAAGCTTAAATTTTTAATAAATTAAACTCTGTCCATGCAAATCACACTGCTGTTAAACAAGAAATCCTAAATTACAGTAGTCATTAATGCCTGGGAGCTCTGATCGCTGTGTTAGCTCTGGGATAGAAAAAACCCAAACCACTATAGCTAAAGTAGAAAGGAGAGGAAAGTGCACCTGTAAACCCTGTTGTGATCTCAGCTGCCCAGAGTACAATGGCAATCTGCAGGATTTTCGTCTTTATTTATCAGACTGCATAATCTAATTATCTCTCATTAGTCCAAAGCTGATTATTTCATTTATCTTTGTATATGTGACAACAAAAGGCTCTCTTTAATTAAGCAGATCAGCAATTTGCTCTTGTTTTATAGGCAGTTCTAAACATCCCTGTACAAATAGCATGCAGCATGATTGTAATCAGATGCTCAGAGAAGAGCTGTACATGAAGACATTTTGATTTACTGCCCCATTTAATATAAAGCTGCACTGGCAAGTCTAACTCCAAAAAGCAAAGTCTTATGAGATATGGCCCAAGTTGCCAAGCACCCTCGATGGAAAGAAGCATAACTGAGACGATATATGACAGTGAAATTTAGTCAGATCTGCAGAAGAACCTTTTGTGGATTGACCCTGAAAAATATGGTAACACTTTTTACATCAAACAGGATTGCTATACCATCTATAGTGAAAAAGATTCACATTCAAACTCCTCAGTGAAATACCAACATGCATGTTTGAATGTGTAGAGGTCTGTCCGGCTAGAGTAATCAGGTATGCCTGTGGTTAATTAAAATGAGAGAAATCTTTTATATTTGTGATGATGCTGTTGACAGCCATAGATACTGCAAGAAATATGAGAACAACTTAATGTGGATTGTGAATTATCTAGAAAATCAAATCAACAAAAGCACTAGTGTCTGGGTATCGTTCCAAGAATCTTTGGATGAATTCCCTCTCCCAGTGATTCCTTTATCTCCCCTTGAACAGACCTATCCCACTTTGGGGCTAGTTCCTAGAGGAGGAGTCATCACTACTCCCTACTTTCCAGTCCTGCATTACAGAGCCATAATGTCAAAGCATTTTTTTTTCCTTAACCTTCTCAAATTTCTGCATTAGTTTCATTAGCCAAAAAAAAAAAAAAACAAATTAAAAAAAAAAATCTTGCACCCAAGCATATATATATGTCAGTAATGTCAGTATGGCTTGGGGTCTTGACAGAAAAAAAAATACAGAAAAAGAGAGAAAAGCAGTAAAAAAAAAACAAACCAAAAAGTCCTTACAGTAATTTAAGAATCCACAGTAAGTTTTAAGTTTAAGATATAAGTGCTGAGATAAGCACAAAGAAATTAAGTTGTATGTCTCTGGTAGCAGAGAGAAAGAACAACAGATTAGAAGGCAAATCTCCACACAAACTCATATTTGTAATCAAGGGTATTGTCCATTACTTGAGAGCAGCTCAATTTACATAATCAATTTGCAAGAGAAAACTGCTGGTGCATTTAATATACTGAACTTCCCCCACTGGACTGTGCTTGTGACCGGCTCTGCTTAAAATATGGAGAAATGGGATTAAACAAACCAGAACAAAACAGACACTGCTTTCTTTACTTAATTTTGTGTGTGTAATTTCTTATTTTTCAAAAATCACCCAGAAATTTGTTTGCTTGTGTTGACACAATTTTCAAAATATATTTGTTTAGTTTTGTGAAAGGTAACTCTTTTAAATACTTTTTGCCCTTATTGTTGGATAGTGACATGACAAGGTTTTTAACTGAGACAAACTGTGATATTCCATCTAAATGTATGAGAAGCTCTCAAACCTACAAGGAAGTATTGGAAACTTTGGAAGAAACAAGGAGGTCCTTCGATGTCCTATATCTCTCTGCAAACATTTCTCTGCACAGAACTCCTTTGCAAAGTGTAATAAGCTTGGAGCAATGCAGTGTTATGAAGCTGTTTACCTGCTGGTAATTTGCAATTAAGCCTAGTATAAAAGGCTAATGGCAATCCTTTTCTGCTTGGAGAGTAAGGTAGAAATGTTGTCTGAACAAACTGAAGACATCTGTGAAACTTGAGGGCAGAGTCACCCCTCAAAAATCTATGAAAACCATGAAAAATCTACAGTGTCTTATTGTGCAGAGGGAATTAATGTTGATTTGAATGAATCAGATTGTAGCAGTCTTTATCGAAACATGCAGAAACAGGTAAGCTGGGTCCAGACAGCTCCTGAATTCCTGATGCAATGCCACAGTTGGCTGTGAATGTCACTGGGAGACTTGGCAGAAAAGGTTCCTTCATTTAGAAGGAACAAGTCACACCCAGTAGCACTTATCTCAGCACTTATAATGGGGACAGAAAAGGCCAACAAAAGACTGGAAAAAACAGTGTTAGAAGTAATTGCTGAGTAGCTACTGAATAAAGAGCCTAGCAAATAAGTAAAGACTTTACACAGCATAATTTTTTCTTTCATATTCTAACCAAACCACATCCATAAAGATGAGTCAAACCTATTATTTCACTTAACAAATACAGCCTTAAAATAAGAAAAAAATATTCTCCCTCTGGGCATATTCTGAGAATATCTAGTAGGTACATTGGGAAGCAGGAAATAAGATTTGGAAGCCAGTATCATAGATGGTTAATGGGATATTCTCCATAAGAGGCTAGTGGAGCATCAGGCAAATGGGACAGCTGGCAGTTGCAAACTTCCAGGAGTGGTGATACTATGTAGGACCACTGCTGTGTCACCTCAGAGGCACAGACACCACAGTGACAGCTTCATTAAAACTAAGGTCAGAACAACAGTCTTGTCTCAGAGAGTTTGTGACCTAACTAACTGCCATTAGACACTTCCTAGAGAGAGCAAAACAGACATAAGCCAAACTCTGGACCCCTACATAAAAAGGTGCAATAGACAATTGTAAGTGCGTGCTGTTAGTTACCCCCTTAAACAGTGTTCTTTTTGCACTCTAAACTATTGGTCAATATTCATGCAAAAAACCACCTTGACTGAAATATGAAGTCAATATGAACTTGAACACACCAACTACGATAATAGCTTTAAATTATAGTAGGTTGAGCTGAGGGTCATAACAGCCAAAGTCTCTTGCTGTACATCAAAAGCAACAAAGATAGCATCTACTCCTTGGAATGGAAATCAGGGACATATATCTGTTGCACATCCTTTCAATCCACTGGTTTTGGCTTCCAAGTCAAGGAAGTGGAATCAAAACCAGGAATCAATCTAGTGATCTAGGATTACTGAGGACAGCTGCTGCCTTGCCTAGCATTGCTCCTCAGTTGACCTGGAAGCCAGCACTTGGTCTGTACTGAGCCACTCCACAAACCTGTGACTCCTGCACTTTTCTTCAGAAGAGAGCAAACCACTGAAATCAATTTTCTGTGCAGGGTACTGCCTTAGAATAAAGATATTCATCTGAAGGGATATGGTATGGCTATAGATTTCTTGAGGTAAGTTATTCATAGAATGGCATCACCAGTTAACTAATTTTCTGAAGCCTGGCTACCCCTCACTTTTGACTTCTGATCATTTGCTGGCTTTTATGCCTTTGATGTACTTCTGTCTCATAAATTGCAAATGAGGAACCTTTTTGAAGCATGTGAATTTTGCTTCATGTTATACTAGTCCACTGGGAATATGAGGAAGAACTGAACTTTTACTCCCAACAGAGGTTTGTCACAGATGTCTACAGCCACGTTTCTTACTGTGTCATTCACATTTTCTAATTCATGCAATAAGTAAACAAACAATTCAAGTGGCTAGCAGACAGAGGATCCTTTAATGTTTTGCTGTTTTGTTTTTGTGCCTTTTTTGTTTGTTTGTTTTCTCCTAAAAACAAATTTGAAGTATTAATTAAATTTATTTCTCATAAATGTATTTTACAACACATACTTTTAGGACCTGAAAAACATCTTGCAAAATGCAAGAACAACAGTTTGAGGGTTAGGGCTTTATGTTTTTACTTTTGCACGATCACAGGCAACATTCCTGCTTCCCATTTTGCAGATAAAGAAACAGAGCAAGTAATTTTATGACTTTATCTTTAGGTTACAGTACAATATTGGCAGAATGGGAAAAGAATCCAGATTCCTTTCTCTGCATTTCTTTCTCTCCTTCCTTCAGCTTTTAGGTCTCTTTCTGTCATAAGTATAAAATACTTTACAGAAACCACACTTATATGGGACAGTTGCGTTTTGGTCTTTCTTCTGTCACATGAATCCATTCAAGATCCATCCATGTGGAGCAAGGGCTCAGTGTGAGAGTGTGGCCTGATGCTACCTCCTCCTAGACTCCTGACAAACCTGGATCAAGCTAACAGAGAAGTCTGAGGGATTTAATGGCTATTTGATGCTTGCCATTGGGCTTTAGCAGATGAGGCAGTTGCAGGTCACAGTAACTGGTCAGGGACTCGCTTTTTCCTCATAGGTTTGCCTAAATTTATGTCATCAATTTTTAAGAATTTGCTTTAATAGAAGATACCTATTTTAACCAATTCTTCATCCATATTTAACTCTAGTTTTCATGTAAGATTCATTTGCAATTTAAGGGTATTTGAAAAGCTGCTAGTTTCTGCAAAGAGCTATTTTTAGGTAGCATATGGGACTACAAAACAGATAAGAATTACACTGTCTCCTTTGTTTCATTCTGCGATTCCTGTCCTCTTTACTATAAAATTACAAACATCCATGTGTGAAAAATTCAAATCCCTTACAAATCTACTTCAGAGAAAAAACTGTCAGCTTGAAACTGTAGGAAGACAAAAAAAATCTGCTGTGAAGTAGAAAGAAGAAAAACTGTGACCATCAGCCTCTTGTCCTTTAAAATGTGTGTCTGACTTTGCAGTTCTAGGGACAAGCACACAGTGAACAGCTCCTGCATTATTATTCAGGATTTTCTACAATTTTCCTAACTTTATCTTTTTTTCATACAAGTTAATCACTGTATGTAGCAACTAATTTTTCTCATGGCTAATTTTCCAGATTGTTGAAGAAGGAAAATAGAAAAATGCAGCATACGATAGAAATCTACTTCCATGAAAGCAAAGGTAAATCTTAAAAACAATGTATTTCTTTTTTGCAAAATAAAGATCTTTTTTTTTGTTTTTTTCTAGAAGATGAGCTCAGTGTTGCAACTGACACTCCCTGTAATGATTTCTAGATCTCTTATCTGTAAGCTGAGCAATATGTCCTGCCCTGTGATAGCTTCTGCTGCCACAAAACACACACCAAAACAGCTGGCTCTCCAGTTAATCATTATTCATATGATCAAACAGCAGACATAGAGTAAAATTATGGATAATTCTGATATGACCCAAACAAGTTTAAATATTGTTTCATTCATTGTCGTAAATAAAGTATTAATAACAATTAAACTGCAAAAAAGACTTTTGATTTCAATACTTCAAGTATCCCACAGGTGTAGTAGAATTTCTATTTTTTTTCAACAGGGCAGAGGCTTCTGACAATATGTCAATGAAGACAGAAAAACGTTCACAAAGAGACAGACACATCAGAGTAGGAAAAACTTCTGAGATTAGAGCCTATTAGCTATTTAGCAAATACATAAAATGCCTTATATCTCTACAAAACTACTAAAGTAAACCTCATTTAGTTTCATTACTGATACATATTTAGTTGAACTGAAACTCTGAAGAGTCTCTGAAGAGTTACTGAAAAAACAGATACTGCTTACACAGGGATTGAATTTCTGAGTCACAGATGCCTGGGCTTTCCACTGTAGTTAAATATCTGGAGAAGGAGATAACAAAAAGCTCCTGAAAGACCTGAACAATTTACCTATACTTTAGGTAAATTTACCTATTTACCTTAGACAGATTGTTGAAAATGCTTTTCACTAAAAATGGTGAAGAAGAACCATCATCTCTCTCCTTTCTGGATATGATTTCTGAAATACATAGGCCTACTTAACAAATCAGCAATGCTCCCTTTGCATATTTTTCAGTGCTCTGCAGTGATCGTTGCATAGGAAAGCAAAGATTCCAATGCCTCCTATCACTATTGCCTGTGTCAAGCTTATTCACCTGGCTTGAATAGTATACTGCTGCCCAGAAGCTATTTTTTTTTCTCAAGGAGAAAGGACAGAAGTAAGTGCTTTTGAGAGGGATGGGACTTGACAGCATGTTAATATGATGACCCTCAAGTAGCTGAATACATTGTCCAGGTATCATACGGATTAATTCTGATTCTTCCAGCTCCATTTTGTAAGCTTAGACCTAGAAAAGTCACCCTTTTCTGTAAGAAGGTAATTAAAGCTCCACTCCTGCAACCTTGCTGTCTCTTGAAAGCTAAGGAAACAAAGAGCAGGGTGTGGCTCTGTGACACAAACTCATACCAAATCTGAGTTACAGCAAACTCCTACAAATTAATCTAAATTGTATATTTCGGGTTTCATATATAATTATAGAACACAGACTGGTGGAGTGCTCTAGGAAAAGAAAGCAAGAACTCTTCTGTATTTATCATTAATAAGAATGAGGAAAAACATCCTCTTAAAACATTAAAAATGTATGTAAAATTTAGGTCTTATGAGAAAACATTGTAACAACTTAAGTACACGTGTACCTTTTTTTTTATTATTATTATTAGTAAACTCTAGATTTATTGAATTAAAATAATTGTAAACTAATTCCCTCAATACTGAAAACCATGTGCTATCTTTAATAGCAATTGGAACCTGGAGTTCTAAAACTCTGAACCTAAAAGTCAGACATTTCATTGTAGGAAGTGTTATGTGTTATATAACAGTAAA
This sequence comes from Ceryle rudis, assembly GCA_033439905.1. NCBI lineage: Eukaryota > Metazoa > Chordata > Aves > Coraciiformes > Cerylidae > Ceryle > Ceryle rudis. The sequence continues at coordinate 61,167 of JAAGNO010031266.1, forward strand.
AAATTTGACCATCTTAATTGTATGAACTACTACCTTGACTTACACAGTGTCATAGTTAGAGGGGCTGGGACCAGTTTATCATTATACGGGTAGAAGCAAAACTGTGTATTCTATACCCCCTATGTCATTGCTCAAAATAAATCATTGGTAGCCACTGCCCAGGACACCCTTTCACATGCAGCGGGAGGAGTCCTCTCTGTTAATGGGCCCACCGATGCCTTGCCCATGACT
>JAAGNO010031268.1:8042-27668 GCA_033439905.1 Ceryle rudis
GCATTTTAGTCCATGCTAAGAAAAGTTGGGGGGGTGGGAGGGGGGAGAGTGGTGTATTACAGGCATGATGATTTGTATTTTAAAGTTATGTAAGTACAGGAACAGACACAAATCTGACATTTGTGAATATTTTAATCTCTGTATGAAAGTGGAATGAAAATTTGGTTTATATAGTAACTGTTAACACCCAACATGGTGTGCCAAAATGTTTCTAAACAGTGTTATGCCAATGTAAAAGCAACAACTGCATATGTAGAAATGAAAATGAATGCTATATGTAAGTTCATACGCTAAAATTGCAAGATTAATACATAGATAATGGTCAGTAGATTTAGAGAGGTGCAAAAGACATGTGTAAATCCAGTTAACCTTTGAGAGAGAGAAAATCCAAGGAAAGGGGAGACACATTTTGCAATGGAAATCACCAATAAAAGGGCCTATTAAAGTGATTATGAAGCTCTAATATTGGCCCCTTCTTTTTTCAGCTTTTCACAGAAGTTACTATAGTAACTTCTTCTAATAGTAGCTTCTAATTAAGCACAGTCATTGAAAATGTCATCTCATTTTGCTCTCAAGCTCCTCTGACAAGGACTGTTTTGCCTGCCTTCCTATCCTTTTTTCTTCCTTACCTATTTTGCTACCATTTCTCCACATCCACTGAATATTGTTTAAAAATTTGCAAGGAACTATGAAGAGGGGAAGGTTTACAGATAGAGCCATGTAGCAAGGCCAAGTAATACAATAATGGTTGTCTGTTTGCCCAGTCATATTCTCACAGATAAACAATGTATATGCTTAGAGTTCATATTCTTATAGTGGACCCATTCTGATTGCATGAGCTGTGTAGACTAGGGGGTGAGAGAATGTGGCACAGTTTTTAAATGCTTCCTTTCTATACGCATTACATGACAGCTGTGTGAACCCCAAAGTGATTCTGTGAGCTCTGCAGAATATTCTTGTCAAATTGAAATCCTTGCATGTGGTTTTGGATTCCGATCCACCTCAGAGTTGTCTTAGTCCCGCTGCTGTGAGGTTTCTAGGAGAATAAGACCTGCTGGAGTCTAAACAGAAGTAGACTTAATCTGCTTTTGCCATGAGAATAAAATACAGTAGTCAAAGCAATATATCTTAACCATCTCTGCTAAAGCAATGTTCAGCAATGCACCTACTACTGAATGTGCTATCATTTTTATACCACTTCATTCAATTTGATACATAGTTTTTCTTGTCTATGGCTTCAGCAGCTGTCATGTAGATCAGACTTCAGCTGAAATCTCTGTCTGTGACACTCTTTATGAATAAGAAACATGGTTTTTACAGCTCAATATGAGAGATGAAAGAGAAATCAGATAAAGTTAAAATGTTTTAGAAGTTTAGCAAGTTGTCTCTTGAAATGCCTACAGAACTTGTCCAGCCAATAAGAGAAAATTTGTATGAATCGTTAGAAATTGCCGACGAAGATAATTATTGTAAATACTGTGATGCTACAAATAAACAGGAACACTTTTTTTCTGTAAACCAAAATACAGTTTTGCTATCAACTCAGTCACTTAACTTTCTTTGAAAAGGCTATAGCTAATCAAATCAGAGAAATGCCTAAGGTTATGGTAATTAAAAGACCGACAGCACTTCCATTCTAATCTCCTGAGGTTTGGTATCCAGGCAGGAGAACAAGGGAATGGTTCACCTTACTCTTAGATGATGCAGTTTGGACAGGACTTAGGCAGGCTCAGATCAGACTCACCGGAATTTATTTCAATTTGTACTTTTTTTTTTTTTTTCAGTATCATCTGGGGCTTTTCTATAACACAGGTCTCTTCCAGGACGTATGCTAGTGATGAAACCTCCTTTTTTATGACACATTCTACTTTCAGGTTTTCAGTCTTGTATTTCAAGTCTTAAGTTTACTATAGCATGCATTGAAACCTATATGCTACATACATATGATTATGATTTTGAGGGAATGCACCTTTTAAAAATACTTCTGCTTTGCCTGCCTGAGGTGGCTGGAGTTAGAGACTAAACATGTTTGGTGCTCTGCTTCTGTTATTTTTCAGTAGTACACCACCATATGCATAGATAACACAGAAGTGAAAGCAGACGCCTAGTTTTAAGTGCTAATAATTACAGGATGCTTTAAAAAAAGTTAAAAATGTTAATGTTGACAGCTTTCAAAGGAAATAGATCAACTACAAATGGACAAAATATTCCACTAATTTAGTGGTTCATTCCCTCCTTGATCCTGTTTCTGTTCAGGGACTAAAGAAAAATTCAGTGTTTAATAGATATTTGTAAATGTAGTTTTAGATCAGTGAAAGAACAGCAATATGACATTGCCAGTTCTAGAGGAAAAATGAAATGTCATGTAACCAAAATAAGTGCTGCAACTCTTTGTGAGGCAATTTCTATATTTTTTTCCTGAATTATTAGATTTTATAAATATCCTACTGTGTACAGGTATGGTTTCTTCTCCCCATTTACCAGTACAGGCTGATGGGTGTCCTGCTCTCAAACGACAAGCAGCCAGCAGCAGTTAATGACAGCATAGTACTGGAATTATTGGCACCTTTTTTACACTGCACTGACTCCGTGCTCACAGGGTAATTATCGCTCAGCTTTGCTTTATGTCACTGAACACAGGACATGCATCAGTGGTCCTTTGAGAAATTTCCAAATAATTTATCTGTGAAACTATGATTTCTAAGTGTTTGTGGAGAAAGGGACCCTTGACTCCAAATATGACTAACACATGGGTATTAGCAACATTGGCTTCTTGGTTTCTATTTTCCAAAGTGTTGTCAATAAATTTTAGTCAGGGCATAGAATTGTGTGATAGTGGATGATAAGCAACCTTATATATTCTTGGGTATCAAAGGAATCATAGCATATATTTATGTGGAAGGTGTCAGTACTTTTGAGGGTGGATTAATGTGCTTAAATATAGGCAGAGGAAAAGAGGTGTTGTACTTACATTTCTGTTTCATGTTAAGTTTTATTCTGCAACAAGCTATGTTTATGGGTTCCATCGTGAGAACTGAAATAAAAGATAAAGTAAGCAGTGCCAGAGCCAGGAAGAACGTGGATCTTCTTTGTTCCATATGCGCTCTGTCAAACAATATTTCTTTTTATTCCTCTTGAATTAAAGAAGACAGAGACACAATGAATTTTTGGTTTTGACTTATCACCCTTATGTTTCTCAGTCTTTCATCTTTTCAGTGCCTGAATCCTTCTTTTAACCTATGTCGCTTATTTTGCTTTTTTAAATATACCAGTGCCACAGCTTTCCTTTCTGCAATCTTGAAGTCCTTGAACAAAATGAGATTTTTACTGCTGAACTTTAATAGGGCAGGTGTAAGTGTTCAGCGTGCCACATACAGTGGATTCCCAAACTCAGTTCAAATTTTCCACAATACTTACTGTAGGGACTCTCTTTTTAAACAAACCAAAACAACCTGTGATTCTAATAATTTCAAGCATAATTATGCATTTCAAAATTTTGGGAGTACTAAATGATCTGCAAAACACTAAAACAGGCACATCATATGCATCTTACCATCCTCAGAAGCAAATAGTATTAGAAGTCTTTTGAAGAGGCCATAAATACCAGCAAGGAATCTGAGTGAAAAGGTTCAAGTTAATTATGCCAGAATATTTACATGGCATTGAGCCTAAATGGTTGTCAGAAGAGTTTCTCTTGTTGAATGATCAAGGTAAAGCTGCTACAGTCCTTCCAACTCATTCAGCTGTACAAGCTTTACCTAAAACTGGACTGAACCCACTGCATCAATCTTGTTCTTCTTCAGTCATTAAATAACTTACCTCCAATAACATCCTGGTGTGACTTGCTTCTAAAGTAATTTGGAAGAAACACTACTGGAATAGGGATCTTTGAGCAAGGGAATACAACACTTTTCTTAAAAGGTTCTGACAGTAAGGAAATAAAAGAGTGAAAGTTAAATTCTTTGTTACAATTATCCTTTTCAGATTCATTTGACATCTTTCAGCTCAGAGAAGACAACCTCTATTTTCAGTGGGGTTTTTTGTATAAAATAACTTTTGTGCTCTTATTACAATATTTGTTATACTACTACAGATTCAGTTCTGATTTTTTTTTTTCTTCTATAGATTTAAAATGAAGGAAATGTAAATATTTTATTTTTGTAGTAAAGTATTCCCCAAGATGTGAGGGTACCACAGAATGAGATAAAATTCAGATAAATCTGTCTGTAATAGTCTTCCAAGGACTGTTAAGGTTTTCAAAAGAAAGAGCATTAAACCAATACAGGCTAATAATTTCCTCCAAGTATTTTCTCCAGATCTTATTGTGTAGAATTTTAATAGATTTTTTTCCTTATTCTTAAACTGTTATTCTTTTTTGCAGCTTCTTGTAGAATAATGTTATCAAGTATCTATTTCACTCATAGACCAGATAGTTTAAAATTTTATGCAGAAAGGAAAGGGTATTTACTACCTAGGCAAAAATCACAAACCAACAGACTTGCTGTGATTTTAGATACTACTTTCCTGTAATAACAAAATAGCTTTTTTAATCCAGAGGAAAATTAATTCCATCGCCTAGTATTCTTAACAAATGACTCATGTAAGAGTTTCCAAAGTTATTGAACTTAAGAGGAGTTTCTAGCTCCCACATTGTGTCAGTTGGACTAAACTGAAACTAGTTTCCAAATGTATTACTTTGTCTGCATCTTATTTCTGTATAGGACAGAATATATGGATTTATTAGAAGTCATGTGGATATATGGAAATGTATGTACAGTTAGTGAGAGAGTCTTCTGTTTTGTGTAGCTGTTTCTGTTTAGCATGATAAGAACATGGAAAATCCACTAGATTAAATTCATCAAGCTACTGAATATAGAGATGACCATTACAGGTAAATTGTCTGAAATTACACCTTTTTTCATCTTAGTATTTGAAATTAGTTTTAAGTCAGGAAAGTAACAGAAAACAAAATTTACTTCAAAGCAAAATATGTTACCTTTAAAATAAATAAATGCTCTCTAAACCTTCTGCTCCAAGTTTAAAGTTTTTTTTTGTAGTTCCAGATTTTAAAAAGGAAAAAAAAATTCTAGTGAAGAAGATATGATTTTGGTCTTGTTCTGCAGTAGGAAGTGTTTACTAATATAGTTATGCCAGGATATCTATATCGGCAGCAATACATAATTTAAGCACAGCGTGTATTGTCAAAGGAATGCTTTTATCAGTTCATGAATAAAACTCATATAGCAGAAATTACTTGTCTTTGCCATCTGAAATACTTCTTTTCTCAGGTTTTTGTCCTACACCGCTGTCAGTGAGGAGAGACTGAAACCATGCATCTCTGACTGATATAGGCTGGACCCATACTTTCAGGGTGCTAGAGAAAGTGAGACAATTGCTAATTTAGACATCTCTAAAGTTTGTGCTATTTAAAAAATAATAATAATTCTAAAGTCATAATGTTAAAGAAACACTGATATCACCAACAGAAAAAGGTATCAGTGAAGAAGGATTTTAGGTCCTGTAAGAAATGACAAAAAAGATTGATATGGGTTAATGTTACATTTTCTGATCTAGATGTATCTTAGTAAAAAATGTGGGTTTGTCTTCTACCATTGTGGATTCTTGTAATGACTTGGTTTGTGGCCTTCATCCAGATCATTCATCTCTTTACACCTTCCCAGATGTCTGTGCCCGTCTCTTAATGTGTTTGCACATGGTTTTAGAAATCAAGAGCCTTTAGGGAAATACATCCTACTCTCAAATTTCCAGTCTAAGCAATCTAAAATGTCTGAAGAGTTTTCTTACATAAAAGCCTTGTGCGGGAAAGTAGAAACCTGTGGATATAACATAGCCTGAGTACAACAGAATATGGCCAGCAGTGGCCTTCAGTTCAGAACCTGCAGAAATAGTATTAGTTAACTATACACATCAACATTAAATTAGTAAAATTAAGCACTTCTTTAGCTTGAAAATGTCATAGGTTGCTCGTGGACCATGTGCATCAGTCATACACTATACAATACAATCCTTAGTGCTTATGTTTAAGCACCATCTTCCACTCTTCTATGTATAAGCCTTTAAGTGCAAAGCATATTTTGTCCAAACCTGGGGTGTTTTTCTCTGTGTATGAAGGTATGACTGTTTAAGGGGAGGTAGGACCAAACCAAACCAAACAAAACAAAAAAGTAAAAAAACTCTCAAACCCCTTTGTTACAGATCAGTCTTTGTATATGTCAATCTCAGATACACAAAGATAAAACTGCTAGATTGGTACAGTTCTTTTCCTTCTTGCCCACCAAGAGAGCTAATATTACTGCAGCACGCATGGCTCTCTAACAATTTTCTGCTGTGCAAAAAGCACTTCAGTATTGCTGATAACTGAGAAACTAATACCAAGTTCTCATTCTTTCAAAATCGGCTGGCTAATATTCCTTTAGGTCAGAGCTGTCCTATGTTATGATTGTCTTAGATTAAGATGTGCTAGAGCTGCTAAGCAGAAATAAGACACTAAGGAAAATGTTCAAGTAGAGAAAAGATGCAAATGATATGAGATACAAATATTAGGAGTGCTTTGTTTTTCTGGGTTTATTTCCTCCTCATATTTATTTGTTTATATAAAATGCCTCTGTGAGCTTATGCTATGGGGATTTAGTACAAATCAAAGCTAAATGCAATGAGTATGAATTGGCTGACACTAGATCTTTTCTGCCGGTAGGTCGAAAAAAATGCTCGACAAACATGTTGTTTTTGGTAGTATTGTCCTTTAACATTAATTCCTGTTCTTCTTCTTGTTTTTGTATTTCCTCTTTCTCCAAAAAATAGTTTAAGGAAAATGAGTGCAAAGTTGTTTTCTTCTTTGTGTATATGACAGAGTTCTGACTGAATTTTGTATGTTCCATATTTTTGTTACTGCTCTGTATTTAACAGACTGCTTTGAATTTTATTATTTTTGTCACCTTTTCTATATACAAAAATCCAGTGAATTAAGAAAAACATGTTTTTAGGAATTAAGAGTAAGAAAGTGAGTTAGGCCAAAGCAGGAAAAGAATGATGAATGCAGATGCTAAAAATATACTTAAGGCTGTGAAAATAACAAATTAAAAGAATATGTAAATTTTAAGGCACATAAATCTAGTTTGGCTTGTGATGGAGGGTGACATATTAGCACAGTGGCTCTACTAAAGAAATCTTAGAAATGGTTTTGGCCATCCAGAAAGTCGTGCCCTTCTTAAAGACACGGGCAACTTCATCTTGCCTGCCTTCAAGCTGCTTAGCTCTTGTTAAACAGATAGCAGCTACAAGATGTTTTATCTCCAGCCAAAAACTAAGTGAAAAAAATCTGAACTGAAACCATTATTGTAAACATGCTAGCATTTAATGCAAGATAGTAAAAGGGTTAATATCAGTTTATTGAATTGGAGTTCTTCCTTCCCAAGAGCAAGAAGAATTTCCTCTTGAACTCCATGTAATTTATTTGGGATGTTACTAAATGGTAATGAAGGAGGATGCAGTGCTTCCTAAATACTGCAGAGATGCTCCTAATAAGAATACAAGCATCAGACTGAATTTCTGCTAGTATCTTGCCAGGATTATAGAGTGTAATGAAAGATATGACTAGATATAGTACAACGCTTTCTAAGATTTTGGATTTGTCATGGTCATGTTAACGATGATGGAGCATAGAAGCATGTTCAGTTGAACGGGTTGTATCAAGAAAACAAAGCAAATGCTGCCTCAGAGGTAGCTTTGCTGGGTGACAGTCTCTACAAGAAGCTGAAGCCCAGTCTCATGCTGAGCAGAAAATGGAATGCAAATATTGACCAAAGAGTTAATATGAGAGTTGAAAATCTGTTTCTGTTCTAATTATGAACTTGATAGTGATTTTTTTGTGTGTGTCTACATATTTGTGCCGGATAGTATATATTTGGTGATTTTCTGAAACTGTTGCAGTTTTTAGAAGTGGAAAAAAATCATTAATCATGTATTTCATCAAAAGAATGGCTAATATGCTAAGGCATAAACAAGTAGCTGCCAAGAGCATTTATTTATGGCTTGCATTGATTTCAGCTGGGGGGTACATTGGGTTCACAAAGAGTAATACTAAACCACATCAACTTAATTTTCAGTTGTATTATTCTAGAATTGTATCTTTTAATAAAACATTTTGATTCCATTTAATATGGAAACATTTTTTTATATATATTTGAGATTTTAAAGTATTTTTCTATAGGAGGGTAGTTTGTAACAAAATTAATTAAATGAGCGTCTTGCTTTTCCATTTGCAGTATGTTCATGCAATAGCTACATACTAATATATAAATAGAATATTTCTTAATTTTAATAAAATATTCAGCAAACACTTGTTGTGTATGTCATCAGCTTTCCTTATCTCAGTAGACCACTTGCACAAACTCACTAACGTACATTGTTAGTATAATTGTATTTTATTCTAGTAGTTTTTGTGAGCATTTTGAACTGTGTTGATGGGATGTCAAGCAATGTGATAACCTTAATTTCCTAAATGGATAAGTGTAATTCTTTGAGTTAGATTTCTGACATGAACATTAGCAATTACAAGTTGAAAGACTGCTGTAAATAGTTACTTAAAATATGCTGTTTCAGCAATTGTGCTTGATAATGTGAATTCAGGGAAGTATTTGCAAAAATAGAATCTGAAAGTGTGTGAATCTGATCAGAAAGATTTAATATGAAATGAATATTTTTAGATACATTGGCAATATTTGCATAGCTTTTATAATTGCTCATGGGTGTATCAGAGCATCTTCAATTTATTATTATGTAAGAGAGGAATGAATTAGATAGGGGTCAGTAGCTAAATAAAGAAACAAACTCTTCTCTCCTTCCAAATCATTGGAATTAGGTTCTACTCAATACAACTGATGGCTAAAGTTGTATCCAAGAGTCCAAAGCACAATTACTCACCTTTACAAGACAAATAGTGAAATTGATGATAAATAACCCTGGTTCTGCACTACAGCATGAGCCAGACTGGTGTGCTGGTGCAACACACTGCTCTGAACCTAAACATTTGAGAATACCTTAGCATGCCACCAGCATCCTACAAGAAATTGTCACTTCTGTAGAATCCCTCGACTTTAGACAGCCTTACTGTTCCATACTGTATACTGGTATTTTTACATTTGTTTATATTCTGTCCAGATTCAGAACTTAATTTATCTTTTTTTTTTTTATTTCTTGAAAAATGTCATTGATTTGTAGACTCAAGAATCTAACTTGCCTTTTTTTCCTCACACTAGGGTACTCAAAATATTTCCATTGTTTGCCTTGTTCAAAGACAAAAATGGACTTGTCTGTCTTGCTTTCTGTCATAAAGTTGGCAAGAATGTGAATTTAATGCCAAGTGCTTGTATAAAAATTTCATTATAAAAATTTCCTTACAATTCCCAGCTTTAGTTGCTTTACAGCCTTGCCATTGAAGGCAATGAAAAGTTTGTGGTTAAGTCTTCCTGCCACTCTGAATACATAAAACTTATTTTTAACCTTTTATTTATTGTTACAAGCTGATGCCTTCAGCTCTCTGATGCCTTTTTCTTACTGACATTTGAGTGAGTCATACAGTCCCTTTTATTCATTGTTTTGTTATTTTTCCTGTGCTGCTGGTATATCTTTTGATCTGTCTGGCTTACATATTCCTAAGATTTCAATTCAGCTGCAAAGTTGGGAACTACTGAGTTAGACTGGTTGTTTTCTGCTACTGATTTTTATTTACTTCATCAAATGTACATTTGACTAAAATCTTTGCAGCTGATTTCCATCAAGGATACTTTGCAATGTGTCTTCTGTACAGTCAGGATCTTCCATTTTGGCCAAATTCAGCTTTGATCCCAAATATTCCCATCCCTAGTCACCAGTATTTGTTATGTGGTGACTAACAGTCAATATTTGTTTGATTTACTGTTTCCTCTGAAGTTCCTGATTCTTACTCATAGTAATCTTTGCTTTTCCTGGCTGTGATCATTGCTGATAATTGGATTCTGAAACTAGTTTTTACCAACCCTTAATATCAGATGTCTCATGCAGTTCATTACTGAGCAATTTAGAATAAAAGGTAGTTTTGGATAAAGGAGGCTAAACATAGGTGGGTAACTTTCGGGGAATGTCAAATTAATTTTACCAAAATTTTAAGAAGTTTTTTTTGCAAAGCTTGTGAGATAACTATGTATTCTGTTTCTTAAGGACTGAAAAGCCATCAATATTTTGGATAGCTATTTCTCGAACCAGATTTGGATGGTAGTTTCATTTAAAGTATGAAAGTTAAATAAAAGTAAGAACCTTGAAATTTTATTCACATCATTTATATGTCCACACAATTTATAAAGACAAAATGTTCTCTGATTAATTTTAAATTTCAGAATGTTTGATGCTTTTCCAGTATATAATTGGGTTAAAATAACACATACAAGCAACTTCCATTCTTCTGGCTAACAAAATAGATAATACACCTAACCCTGTCTGCTGCCAGCTTAGAAACTGCCAAGGAAGTGCATACAAAAAGTGTCCTACATATATCTTTTAAGCTTCTTCATCTAGATATTTTATTTATTACAGCAATATTAAAATTATATAACCTTGCATTTATCTTATAATTTCTGTAGAATTTCTTTATCCATCTCAGTCATTTTTAAATTAATTTCTTACAGTTGTTTTCACCAAAATAATCCTGTATTTCTTTTCGGGCTTCAAAATGGTGTTCAAAAGCAGGGCAGGTTGCTCAACAGGAGCATTGTTTCAAAGTTCTGCAGCATGCTTGCTTGCACATAAATCCTACCAAAATCCATGGTCTCCCCAGTCTTTAAATTAGCTTTGAATGAGGGATAATTGCTTGCCAATGCAATGGCTATGGTGCCCCCTAGCTATTCTTCCCCAACTCTCCTGTCCTTGCTGGGTGCAGTGCATGGCTCTGAGTCAGCCAGGGAGAGAAGGATGGCTGTAAGGACACACACAGGAGTACTCCTGAAGCCTGCTCTCAAGAACTTGTCACTTGTTGGTCAACTTCATATTAGTTAATGTGTTAGATTAGCTATTAGTTAAAAAATATTTTAGGAAAGCTTAATTTGTGGATCCTACCTTTTGAAAGCCATGTCTGCAGTATAATTTGGGAAAAATAAATATTTTTGTAACAGAGAATGGCTCTTGCATCCTTGTTTTCCATGCAAGACCTTCCCTATCAACTGCTTAAATTACTGATTTTAAATACTGTGCTATACAACTAATAAACAAGATTGTGGCCTATTTAATAACCTGGAAGTGGAAAGAGCAGCAGGAGCTCCTTTGTTAGTGTGCTGTAATATTGAAGGAAATAAGCACTGAAGAAAGCATAGTCTGCACAGGGCTTTTACCTTTGCTTGTGAGGAAAGTTACTATGGCACCTCAGTCAGTAGAGCTGTATCAGGCATGTTCCCAGTGTGGTTTTGAGTAAGTTTAACATTTTGCTGCCCTTTACTCATGGCTTGAGAGAAACCTCAGCTCAGATCTCTGTGTGCAATCTATATACATAATTTTTTTTTTTTTTAAACAGTAAGATATAAAGAATGCCAACAAATGAGTTATTGTGCTTTTACTAGCAACATATTTAGAACAATATCATCTGACTAACAAAGCCTGGGAAATTCCATATTTCTGTTCTTCAAATGCACACTGCTACTAAAACATGTTGAAAACTCAATTCAAGTATTCTTGTTATTCAAAATGGTAGAGCTTCTGTGTCCTTTGACAAGTTTGGGAAATAATCTTCATTTCAGTAGTCAACTGGTCTCTTATTTTTTTCTCCTTTTGAAATCTAAACACACATCAAAGCTGTTTGATGTGGAACCCCAAATCATGGTAATATTTGTGTGGAAAATACAGTTAAATACAGTTTAGCTGATAAGCTGCTGTTGCTTTAAGAATACAATGTGAAAAATATAATGAGAAAAGTTTGGATTTTGGCCAAAAAAATTAAAACCTTTATGGTGGATTAAACTGCTTTGCAACTAAATACTACTTTTCTCTGAAACAACCTATTCCCTCATGCAACTAAATACTGCCATATGTTTAAATTCTTGCAGGCCTCCTAAGGCTGACCTAGAAGAAATGTCAACAAATGTTTGTGAGTCCTTATGGCCTTGTAACGTTTTCTTTAAAAAGTGAAGAATGGAACAGCAGGAGCTGTAACACTCACACAGACAGACATATGAAGGCATATGGCTAACATGGGAGCCTGCTGGCTCTTCAAAGCTTGCTGGCTTCATTCTTAAGGCTCCCCTCCCCCCCTGCTCAAGGCAGCTAAACTTGTCTTTCCTCTCCACAAGTTGCTCTGTTCTACACAGAGCGGAGTTTAGCAAGCTTGGGGTCCTGTATGGCCCCCAACCTGCCACAGGTGAGCAAGCATATCTGTTCCTGGAGGTGTCAGATTTGTAAATGCAGGTATGGTGCAACGTGGTGTCTGTCATTTGAGACTGCTTCTGAGTTTGCCACATCCCTGAAGTATCTTTTAGACAGTTTAGTATGTCCTGTACGTACAAAAGCTCAGATAGTAATCTCTACCTGGATAGTTTCTGGGAAAGTATACTCTTTAGAGCATAAACCAAATGCTGTCTCTAATTTTGGAAATTAAAATAAACGGTATTTGCTGAAAGATACCGAACAGTTGAACTTAAATTTAATTGCACATGTGGGTTGACTACATTTAACAATGATATTTGAGTTTGCTGTTATGGGCGAAGATCTTCAAATGCAGAGGATCACAAGTTTTTTCAAAGTCAGTGTGATTTAAGCACATAAAAATTTAAGACTTCCAATAGAATTTATGCTCCTTGATCTCCTTGATGCTTTGGATTATTTTTTTTCTTCTCTGTAAGTATCCTTCCCTGAAACTATTATCTTTAATTAACTGAAATATTTCTGTGCTGGAATAAGGTAACTTTAGTACTGGAAAGTTAGGGCACAAAGAAACCTGTAGGGCAAAAGTACAGCTCAACTCCACTTCCAACTGTCTGTGTTTCATGTTTCTGATAAAATGGAATTTTACTTCCTGTTTCTGAGGCACTTACTAACATCTGTGTAGCATAAAGTACAACTTTGCAGGGTTATGTGCTTCCAGAGGCCATGCCTGCACCATGCAACGTTGGGTAAATGATTAGATTGTCATATATGAAGAGAGGAGGAGAGCGCCTTGACTCAATTACATAGTGCTCCAGTATGAGCATGTGTGTGGGAACCTTACAGTGCATTTTGAAAGGATGTTTTGCCCTGATGCTGTGCAGATGTGTGGGCTTCCCTGCTGTCATCTAAATTTATGTTTGATGCAGCACAGGATTTTTCTCTGAAACTAGCAACTTTTGGTCAGTATTGTTTCAGTCTATTGTACCATATTCATGGATGGGAAATGTTTTAAACCATTAAATCTTGACCTTTTGAGTTACAGTATTGTGTATTTCTCAATACCACAAGATATTTCTTCCTAAAGTATTTTGGAAGATAATTTATGTTGCCACTCATAAGATTATACTTTCTTGATGTGGGGGATTGTTGAGGTTTATTTTCTCAAATGTGGTTGGGGAATTTCCCGTGCCCTGAAAAATGAAAACATAAAACCAGCACATGAATAAAATACAAAATATAAAAATAAAAATCCAACATTTAGTGGAGTTTCTGTGGTTTGTTTGTCATCCTCTCTCTTTCTCTGTGCACTAAAGTTACAGTAACAAGTAATATAAAATAATGAATGTTTTGCATGAGATTGACAATAAATAATTAGATTTCTTTCTATAAAGGGAGTGGGGAAGCTTAGTATTATCATTTGAAACATCTCAGATTAATTTTCTAAAGGTTTCAGACATAATTTAACACTCAGAATGCTGTCTGTTAAAAAGGGCTACATTATAATTACAATTGCGATGAATACTGACTGGAGGTGTTAAAGCAAAGTTGCCCACACTCTTAGGTAAACTTATTAGGTGACTTGTTTCCATGTAACTCGCTTAGGTTGATACTTTTTGAAAAAAAAAAAACAAACCCAAAACCAAAACAACAAACAATAGCAGGTTTCTTTAGATATGTTGTCAAATACTCTTAAGTCTTATGAACCTGAAGATAATGCCAATGATATAAGTATCTATTTATACTATCTAAATGGAGAGCTCACCAAATTGAACATTATGTATATAGACTTATTTTGGCTTAGTTTGTGCATATGGAAAAACATTTACTCCCTTAAATAATAACTACACAGCTATATGATTCTAGTTTTAGAACATCCTAACATTCATTGTGAAAGTAAATTAGCTTATCTTCACAATACCATTTTCAGATACAGGCATTAATTATTATCTCCTGTTTAGCCATGGACCTGAGGACTAGAGGGCACGCTGACAAAATCTATTGTTGGCAGATGGAATCTTAACCCACCGTTGCTACACAAACATGTTTATCACAGTGCCAAATCTGAATTAGCAGGTCTGATCACAAGTTCATATGTCTCGGCTCACAGTGGGACTTGGTGGGTTGGGCACAGTGTGCAGTGCTAACCACATTTATTCAGCTTCATCTCAGCTTGGAACTTGTTGGAAAAAGCTCACATCTGCCAGCAATATACTGTGTAGATAGTCCCAGCAAATTGGCCCAAGACCACCCAGAAGACTCAAGTTATGGCCTGGACTATTTTTCCATCCCTTTCCAATTCAGTTGAAAAAGCAAAAAGTTACTACTTTATGAAAATTATTCCACTTAGATGTTTTTACATAAACATTTGGCAAATACAGTCTTCCATGCTTTTAGCTGGAGAGTCACATTCCTCCACAGGAGGCAAAGTGACTTCTTTCATTATTATAAAGTTAACTTTGATTTTTATCAGGCATTTGGTTATTTCCATATGCAGTCTTGCTTATTGTCTGGATATGTTAACATTGGGCACTCTTGACCGAGTCCTTAAAGAAAGCAACTGAAACTTACAGAGTAGCTGCATTTCTGAAATCATTTGAAGTAGTAGAGATAGGTTCTCAGCTTTCAACCAACTAGGGTTTTTTTGTTTCTTTACTTTTTTAATTGTCCTTTTTATTTCATTAGTATATCTTCTTTGTTGAATATGAATTTATTGGATGATTGTTAGTGGTATAGTACTCTGGAGCTCATTTATTGTTATTTGAAGCAAATGCTTTTATAGCAAGTAAGACTATCCCTGTCAGGAAAAACTCCCATCGATACCAGTAGGAATTCTTTCCTAATTATGCAGTTTCTCCTCTTATTATGCAGTTTTTCCTGAATATGCAGAGCACTTGCTCTGTAATTATTTGGTTATGCATATTTCTATTTCACAATTATTGTTTTGAAGAAACTTCATAATGCACTTGCTCAGAGCTTATAGTAGTTATACAACAGAAATCAAAGTCTTAGTGGTATTTGGGAAGCATAATAAGTAGCAGACAAAGGTTAAATACCTATATTGTAAAATACTCTGGTTAATTTTGGCTGTGAAATTCTGTGTTATGAGCACTTCATTACATGATATAGCTGAAATACAGATCTGTGTGTTTCAACTCTCAAAAACAGGTAGGTAGGCAACAAAATAACTCCATAAAAAATAGAAGCATATTGTAATTTCTACAGTGGAATATCCTGAAATGATAGGTAGTAGAGAATTATACCATCCTATAAAGATTGCTGAAATTCTGGAAAGCTATATTAGTTGTGAGTAGAAACTGCACACCAGGAATCATGAAGTACTCTTAATGCTTGCACGTCTTCCAAATTCCATACTTACTCATTTACATTTGGCTGTATCTTTAATTACCATTACTTAAAAATTATATACTGTTGAGGATAGTGTCAAAACATCAGCTGGTCTGAATTGTTCAGTCCTGTAAACTGAAATGTATCATTTAAAGAGGCCTGGGTTTGGAGTCAGTAATATTTAGCTTGTCTGTCTTCATTTTTTAAGCTTTCTTTTGTCAGCACTTAAAAGATGGTTTCATGGGCAAATTAATGTGTTTGACAGTGACTTGACCTTGATTGAGAAGCCAACTGTGTAATGTCCTTTGAGAAAACACACAGGGAAATGAGGAAAAGGTGACTAGGAAAGGCAGAGGCTGAATGCTTTTTGGTTGACCTAAAATGAGTTTACTATCCATTTGCCCTTCCTTCTGCCCTCCCTAGATCTAGAAAAGCTATGACCTGGGGGAGTTTGGGAGGAGGATGGGGGCAATAGGGAAAGAGGTGTATTTGATTCAGAAATAAGACTGAATTAAACTTTTTTAAAAAGCTTTACAAATGTTTGAAGAATCATTGATGGCTTTGCACTAGGCTTCCTAGAATGAATCATGTATCTTCTTGGAATGGCAGATATACATTCAGTGAGTTGAATGAGGTACACAGAAATTCAGAAACGTCAGATCTCTACGGTGACTTTGAAGAACTCCTCTTTTCTTTATTTATTAATAAAAGAAAGAAGCTGGGAAAAAATGTCCCTAAGACCAAAGAATTCTGTCTTTCTTGAGTCTCTTGGATGAATTCTGAGCTATTCTTCTTTGTGATATCTCTGATGTCCCAGTATTATTCTTTCTGTGGTGTCTCCAGCGGACCCAGAACCAGCAGGATGGTTTTGTAGAACATTTATATAAAGATTTTTTGAAAGGTTAGTTGGGTTTTTTTTTGCTGTGCTGAGTGTCCCCTACAGCTTAACTAATGGGGGCATTCAGCATATACTTCAGTGACTCTCAATTTTTAGTTTTTCTTTTCAGGTCACTAGAAGAGATTGATAAAAGAGAGCAGAAGAAAGCCAGAGGAAAGAAATAGAGAACAGCCTACTGTAACTGGCAGCAGAGAAAGATAAGATAAATAAAGTGTCAAATGCTAGTGAAGACAGTCTTTGCTATAACTTTGCTCTAGAAGAAGGATCTAGCCATTTGTGTTTAGTGGAAGAAAAGTACCAAAGAATATGAATATGAAAATGACAAGGGGATGAAACAAACAAGGAGAAAAAAAATCTACAGGGAAAATTTGCCATACAAATATTTCAGTGATGACAAGATCCCCCTCTGACATCTGTTGCCTGTGGAGCTAGGCTTCAGCATGACTTAGAAGGTTTTAGAGCAATTCTGTATACCTCTTGCAATGGTAGTTACTGATTTTATATGCTTTGTATGTATAATATGTATATCCAAGAGAGAATATATATATGAGCATTTTTCTGGTGGTAGTTCAAGAACACACATTTAAATCAATGTGTTAGACATTAAATATAAAAAGTGAAGCTTTTAGATGACAAATGAAGATTTATTCCAAACACACGGATTTCAAATTATATACATTGTGGTACACAGAAATATTTGATTATTCATGAAAAAATGTATAAAATGTTATTATATTCATATAAATCATGCATATTTATCTAGGTATGTATGTATAAAAAGTACGTATCTGCTTGCTGTGGATCCTCTTTTTCCAAATTTAATTTTTAGAAGAAACTCATAGAAGATGAGAACATTGAAATAGAGGGCTTGATTTATGATATTTAAAATGACAGAACATAGCTGCCTTCAGGCCTCCAAATCCACATGTATTCTTAGTACCTGGATAGGATGGGATGGGAGCAGCATGAAGCTAATTAATACAGACTTTATCCTTAAGGGTCTATCATCTACCTTCAGGCACTTGTGAGCCAAAAGCAAAAAAAAAAAAAAAGAGGAAGTCATACTGTATTGGGGTAAGCACAGAGCCTGGGTGCTCATGGGATCTGTGAAGAGATTTTTGAGGGTGGTATAATTTGTTCCTTTTGTAAGCCCACATGAACATTTTATGTTACTAATTATTTGGGCAGTCTGCAATCTGTTAATATTCTGAAAAGCATTTTGTCTCTTGTGAGAACATACAGCTATTCTGCTTTTCAGTTTGTTAATTTTTGCCATTGTTCATGGCCTTCACATCTAAATAATAGCTTAGTGTTCAGGACAGTTGACTACCTTTCAATGCACAGTGTTTGGAAGCAGTCTGTCTCACCAATTCCCTGCTTGTGACATTGCAACCTGCTCGATGTCAGTCAGCACTCAACAGTGTGGTGAAGGGATGATAATACCAAGGGAAAATATTTTCATAGAGAGTATAATGTAAAATCAGAATAGCTCATAAGAAACAGAAACAGTCTGTTTCCCTGCTTTGAACAGAACCTTGTTTGTGTGAAACCTTCTCTGCAGCT
Organism: Ceryle rudis; assembly: GCA_033439905.1. Taxonomy (NCBI): domain Eukaryota; kingdom Metazoa; phylum Chordata; class Aves; order Coraciiformes; family Cerylidae; genus Ceryle; species Ceryle rudis. Next base: position 26,254 of record JAAGNO010031268.1, read on the forward strand.
CTTGGGTTTTGTCCTTTTCTTGCATGTCCTGCCCTGGGTGGCAAGGTCTGTCTTTCCTTCTGGAGGAAGATACAGGGTAGCACAACTGTTTAGTTTAAAACCTGTTTTCAAGCCTCATTTTATGACAGGCTTCTTATGTGAGTCATAGATTGAAAACTTCGCTCCTCTGCCTTTGTTTTGTTCAATTACTTTTCATGTTTCCATCTTTCAGCATAAGATAAGCCCCTAAAGTGTTCATGTTACAGAGAGACCTTAGTCATGCTGCTGATTTCAGCTATTAACATTAATAAATGATAGCCTTAATAACCTATGAGTAACTTTGAAATTGGTGCTGCTTTTAGTGGTGGAGTTGGACCAGATGACCTCCAGAGGTCTCTTCCCACCTAAAGTATTCTAGGATGATATACTGGTTGCTGCATGTGGGGATTCATATTACTTGACTTAGCTGCCTCTAGTAAGTGGAAGAAGATAGATTCTCCTGGAAGGTGATTCCAAGCATAAGCTTATTTATATGCTAAGATAATAATTTGCAGGGACAATTTATATATAGACATGGACACTACCATCCTAGTCAAGGCACACAGAGATATATTCTCTAGCAGGGTTAAATGCCAGTTTTACACTGAGACTTAAACTTCAGTGCAGATCCATTTTTTTAATACGTAAACAGAGACTGCTGACTATATAAATATATGGCATGGTTGTGTGTTGTGTAGTAGGAACTAGAGTAAAACCATGAGAGCTGGCAGGAAACAGATTTTGTTGAAGACATATTCCTGCATTGGGAATTGCCTAAATGAGCAGAATAACTTTATGCAAATTACATTTATACAGATGATATGACTCTGAGAAGGAGGGGACTTTGAGCAATGCATAGCATAGAATAGCAAACATTAAAAAATGTCATATGAGTTTAAACTTAATGTTAAATCAGAACTTGTATCTTTAAAATAGTTAATTATTCCTTGAGGAGAGAAGGTGAAGAAAAGTGGTGAAGCTCAGCACCCAAACAGTAGAGATACTCAGCTGGCATGTGGGAATTCTGAATTCAGGCCTCTTTCCTCTGTGTTTTATACCACTAGTGCATTTTTCATAGGTGAAATGTTTTATAGTGTGCCTTTGTTCACTTTTAGAAATGGCTCCAAGGTTAAGTGGTATGTAGTAGGGTCAGGCTGCAAATTCACAGTAGAACCATAGAAAACTCACATATTCCTCAGTCTCGGATTCTGTCTTGTGATTGTGAGCTTAAAAGCTTAAACCTGTGTTATTTTTATTTGAAATGTGGTTGGACTGTCTCTCTCTCTTTTTTTTTTTTTTTTTTTTTTTTTTTTTTTTTTTTTTGGTTTTTTTTTTTTTTTTTGAAAATTTTGTCTTTTTTTCTTTTTATTTTTTTTCTTTTATTTTTTTTTTTTTTT
>JAAGNO010031270.1:0-14223 GCA_033439905.1 Ceryle rudis
CACAATTTTTTCCCCCATAATCTGTGGGTATGGGACCTCCCCCCCCCCCCCCCCCACATTGAGACTTGTGCAACGTTGGGAAGTAGACTGGTTCATAAAGAGTAGCTAAAATAGATATCATAATAAACAATAACGTTGCCTTTGCGTTTACCTGTCTGGCAAATGCACGCTTGCAAAGAATTTGAAAATAGAAATACTAAATTCTAAACATTGGTGTAGGAATCAATCACAATACTTGTATGACATGATGAAATAAAAATAGCGGGGAGTTTTAGCTTTTGTATATTAGTAGTGTGTATGTAAGAAGTGTTGAGGGTAGGAGGCTCTGCAGAGGGCTGGATTGATGAACCAAAGCCAATTGTATGAGGCTCAACAAGGCCGAGTGCTGGGTCCTGCACTTGGGTCACAATAACCCCAGGCAACTTGGCACTAGTGAGGCTGCATCTCAAGTACTGAGTTCAGTTTGGAGTCCAGGAAGGATGTTGAGGTGCTGGAGCGAGTTCAGAGAAGGGCAACGAAGCTGGTGAAGGGAGAACAAGTCTTATGAGGAGTGGGTGAGGGAACTGGGATCGTTTAGCCTGGAGAATGAGAGGCTGAGACACCTTATCACTCTCTACAACTACTTGAAGGGAGTTTGTGGCAAGGTGGGGGTTGGTCTCTTCTCCTAATTAACAAGTGATAGGACAAAAGAAATGGCCTTGAGTTGCACCGGGAGAGATTTAGGTTGTATATTAGGAAAAATTTCTTCACTGAAAGGCTTTTCAAGCCCTGGAACAGGCTGCCCAGGGAGGTGGTGGAGTCTCTATCCCTGGAGGGGTTCAACAAAATGTGTAGTCATGGCACTTTGGGACGTGGTTTAGTGGTCATGGTAGTGTTGGGTTGACAGCTGGACTTAATCTTGAAGATCTCCTTGAACCAAAAAGATTCTATATATGTATGGTTATGTGATTTAAAAAAAAAATGGATATATGGGGAAAATTAGCCCTGTTTCTTCATGCATCTTCTGGAAAAGATGAAAAAAAAAAAGATGATTATTGCTTAGTTTTATTTATGTCTAACTTTGTTTTCAGGAAGAGATAGAATTACATGAAGATTTCATGGCTGAACTTCATTGCACTGTCATCTTTTCTGTGGAGATGTGAAAATGGACCAAGTAGTCCTGTGGTAAATTGTTACTGGCAAAAAGTAAACAACAGTAAACATTACCGAATAAAACCAGCATCTCTGGTTAGTGAAATGTTAAATGTTGCAGAACGTGACTTCTGGAATCTGCCTTCCCAGTGTTTTTCTTTAGGAACTGAGATTTCAGTCTTGCTTGGTTTTGTATTTTTGTGGCCTGGAGAGTTCTAGAAGGTTTTTTGTCTAGAGTAAGTCTCTCAGGTCACCAGGATAACTACTCTTAAGGTGGCATTCATGAAGCTGATCCGTTCATAAGGGGTCTATTCTTTTGAACTTTCAAAATAACTTTCACTGAATGTAAACCAGCATGTTAACAGTTCAAATAAGCTAAGTGCCCAAGTCTTAGGGTAGATCTAAAAAGCAAAATTAGTCTTGTTAATAGAATCGTAGACTCCTAGAATGGATGGGGTTGGAAGGGACTTCTGGAGATCAAGTCCAACCCCTCTTCCAGTAAAACTAATCATTGGAGTGAAAGCTTGCCTTTTTTTTTTTTTTTTTTTGATTTTTTGCTTTGCTGATTCTGCTGTCCAACCATCTGACTGTTACTCTTTTACATACAGAAACATGTGAGTCATCCTTTCAGCTTGTCCAAGGTGAACTGCTTCGAGATTGTGGCTGAAAGGAGCAGCCCTGTAGCTGTTGTTGATTTATTTGCTACTTGCAATAAGCATTTCACTTAAAGGTCTTTCGTAATAGCTAACAAACAGGAAGCCAGATTTGCAAGAACAATTAAGTTTAAAAGGTTTGCTTCTTCCAGAAGTAATGAAGTTGCTAAATGAAGGAAGCAAGTGAGAAGCAGAAGAAAGGAAAAAGTGAAATCCCTACTGAAAGGGGGTTGTAGGATGATGGTGTTTTTTTTTTTTTTGATTGTATTTATTGCAGTCAGACACAGCAACAAGCCTAGTCTTCTAGGGCAGGTAGTAAACTGGTAATATCTGCTGGCTGGTATACTTCACAAAACCATAATAAATCTAGGAAAATGGTATCCAGTCTGCAAAAAATAGAAACAATCAGATGACTGGTACCCAGCTCGCAAACGGGTTATAGCTGTCTGAATGGGCTGGAATTGGGTGACATCCAGGAGGTGCGGCACATGGGAGTGAGTCCGGATAAACCAGTTTTCAGTAATGGATAGCAGTAGTAAGCTTTTAGACCAGACTAGTCTTGACCTGTGGAAAGCTGTATATAAACACTAGTGATGATCTTGGAGAAGAGAGAAGCAGCCTGGTTGGATGGCAACCTCTTGTTGAAGAGCTCCTCAGCCTTACTTAATCTACCTTGAAGACTAAAAATCATCAGATAGCTGAGAGCCACCCTTATGACACCAGACTCATGATATCCTCTATCTAATATTTGATTAATATGTTTGAGAAATGATTCATAGTCAGCTGTTGGTTAAGCATAAAAAGATTGAAATTTTGAGACTTATTTGTATCTTATCCCTTATCAGGGTGAACTCTGATTTGCTGTTAAGAGCGGTTGTGACAGGGGCAAGATATGTGTGTATTTAATACATAAAGCTTATTATTTTCTTGTCTTGGCACCTGCAATTCTATGTCCTTCTATACATGTGTGATGCACTTAACATCCCTGTTAAGTGTAGGGGTTGAGAAACAGGGTAGAGCTGTAACTAATTCAAGCTGGAGTGCAGGAAGTTCCACCTCAACATGAGGAAGAACTTCTTAGCTGTAAGAGTTGTAGAGCACTGGAATAGACTCCCCAGAGAGGTTGTGGAGTCTCCTTCTCTGGAGACTTTCCAGACCTGTCTGGGTGCATTTCTGTGGGATCTGCTCTAGTCGTGCCCTGCTCTGGCAGGGGGGTTGGACTCGATGGTCTTCGGAGGTCCCTTCCCACTCCTACCATCCTGTGACTTATTGTGAAGCTGAAAACATCTGCATTAGTTAAATCGGGCTCTTCATGAACGCAGCTGCAATTACTTTGCTTAGAAAAGGCAGCCAGAGAAAGAAAGATGTTAAGGGTAGTGGCTGTCATCTTAGTGGCTTTACAGTTTTAACACAGGCCTGGGTTATTTTTGATACTCCAAAAACTGTTTCTGCTGCTTAAACAGTTGTAGGAACAAACCAAGAATCTGGTTTCCCCATTTGAGAATCTGCTTTTTGTTTCTGACATCGGATTTTTGCATTCACAGTGAAGCCAAGCCTGTTACTGCTTAGAAAACCAGTTACACCACTGAACTATTATGAAAAAGTTCTACTGCTTTTTCCAGTTGTGCAACAAAAATAACCATCAGTCCTTTTCTGGCCATTCATAGAATAACTGTAGGCACCCAGCGTTGTGCGAGGAGACCTTATGTTCTAGACCGAGCAAGGAATTCAGATACAGTGCAGTGGCAACTCTTTAAGATAACTAGCTGGTTGTCATCCTTCGTGCCTGCAGCTTTGGATCAGCTTTGTCTGAATGCCTATTTGTCCCTAGACATTGGATGGGAAGCACTGGGACACAGCTTTGAGACTGGGGATTCCATCCAGGGACCTGCAGGCCTGCAAGGCCTAGGCATCTGGCGTGCTTCCTGACCCCAGTGATGGCAAAAGAAGATCTGTAGGAAAATTCTGGGTTTGGTGGAATGATCTGGGGCAGCTTTCAAGTGGCTATTTAAGGCAGATACTCTGTCGAGTAGAGTCCTCGGCGAATGTTTCATCACATAGCATCTGTTCTGTGAAATCTTTTTTTTTTTTTTTTTTTTTTTTTTTTTATGATAGGAAAGAAGCTGAAACTACTTGGGGAATTTGTTCCTGCTTGTCTATGGAGGAAGGTGAAGTGAAGCTTCATGACTTTAATAGGAAATTTCATGGATTGGCATGCTTGCTTTTCCAGTTAACTTCTGAGCAGTTGGGTGGGTTTTTAACTCATGTCTTCTTTCCCAATCCCTTCACTGCCACATGGAAAACAAAGGTTTTACTATACACATTTGCTGGGTAACCACAGAAATAAAAGGAATTGCTTGTATTTGGCAGCAATTTCCACATGTTGCTGCTGGCAGTTATGGTAACTCTTTCAACTTGCTTTTATTTTTCATGCTGCCTTTTTTTTTTTTTTTTTTTTTAGGACAAAACCTCTCAACTTCTAATCTCATTTCCATAACTGTTCTCTGTTAATGACAGCATTTCCCCACAAAGCAAAGGAACCATTCAGACTGCCTTTAAGATCTGTTAATTTAAAAATATGGAAAAAAGATATTTCCATCTTCAGGAAAACAAACAAACAAAAGCTGCTCAAATGAAAAAGTGGAGCAGCTTTGAACTTTTTAGAACTATTAATATTATGCCTATATAAAAACTCAAAAGGCAGAACAGCTTTTTCTGTGGTCCAGTTAAATTCTTCAAGTTTGTTTATTTATTTTCTTTTTATAAATGTCGCTTTTCTTAAAAAGATATTGCAAGCACACAAATTTCTGTTTGTGTAAATTTATTTATTGAATTTGTCCACAGTGGTCTGGGGTAGATAGCTCCTGCCATTTATAACTTTATTTCCTTCAAGAAATTCTCAGGAATTACTTATTAATTCTATTAATTTATAGGAATTTTGAGTACTTTGCTTGATTGCAAGAAATAATTCAGACAAAAAAAAAAAATAATGTTCCTCTCCTCTAAACCTTGCACTTTGAGAACAAGGTGAATGTGGTCTTGTTCGTGTGAAGGTGCTACCTGTTCAGAAGTGATGATATTATATTACAGTATTTAAATGACTTTTTTTTTTTTTTTTAATACCTGTAGCATCATTCCTACCAGAACCACTTTGCCAAGTGGGGTATTTCTGGTTTGCTAATCTGAGTAACTCTTCCTATCTTAAATGTGTTGGGTATCATGTAGAAGTTCAGGGAAAGCTGCTGTAATTACTTGGGGAGAGCTCTTATTGTGTTATACAGAAACATAATCATTTGGGAGATGACTTTTAGAAGCCTTTATTTTGCAGGTGCAAAGGTGTTTACGATGTTATCTCTGAGGTGAAGATAACAGGGTGTGACAGAGTAGCATAGAACCATCCCTCTTTTTTTCCTCCCCCACAACTAGAACGATGCTTCAGTGCATGGGTTGATACTGCCACGGACTGATCGGGGCGCTTGATGCTTTGCTTTTGGGAAGAAAAATACAAATGCTATCTTCTGTCTTTATAAGCTGAAGTTCTTACAACTCCCTAGTTTAAGTAAAATCTTTCTGACACATTTCTTGGGTCAGACCTGGGAGTGAAAATACAAAACATTCAAACCTGATTTTTCATGATGCGATGGTTCTGTTCCCAAAGTGGAACAAGCACACCTTTTGAAATCCTGTGTTCGGAGGAAGTAGCTGGGGGAGCCAAATGTATGGAGACGGTCAACCCAACTTCATAAAAATAAATGGCTCGTGGGCTGTCAGTGCTGGCGTTGTATCATCCCACTCTTTGTTGGAACCATTTGGCTTCTTTGTGGAAGCAGAGACTTGCTCACGTGCAAGAACTGTGGAATCTGGACTTAAGTACAAAGCACCACCTGGTGATCTTGACAAAAAATGGATGAGTTGCCCAAGCAACTCATCCACATCCAAGTTATCCAAGAATTAAAGAAAAGAAACAACTCCCAAGCAAATAATCTACCAACAAAGACTTTCTAAGAGAAAGCAAGATATGGAAGGCTTTAGAAGTAACCCAGGAACCAGAGTTGTCAGTAGCAGAGGAGGTTTAACTGCTTGTCAGCATGGTGTTGAAATCCATGTAGTTACCCGATCTAGATGTTCATTCTTCTCCCATTTCATAAGTCTGTGCAACTTTGAATACCGCAGCATTTAGGCAAGAGAACTATTTGGCTTAAGTCTCTTAAATCCTACCTCAGGGAACATACTGTTGCCATGGTATCATGGCCAAAGCTTTTCCTGTTAGTTAACCTCAAGACAGGAAACTGTATTCTTTCAGAATGTATATTTAGAGCACAACCTATTAAAATCAATATTTTACAGCAGATAATATTTTCAGACAGGCTGGACACCATCTGTCACAGTCTGATTTAATTTTACGTTTGCAGAGAAGTGAACTGACAGTGTAGATATTTTCACAGAAGTCAGCTTGGAAGTATATCACCATTTTCAGGTAAAACTCTGAAATGCTGTCATTTTTTCACATTGTTTAAATGAGGAAAGTAATTACTTGGGGGAGGGGGGTTGATATCTCTTTATTCCCATCCTGAAACAAGTTGAAATTCTGTTTAGTGCTCTATTGTACTGGAATAATTTCTAATTGAATCCTCGATATGTGCCTTATGTGTCTCTGTTAGGGAAAATTGAGCATGAAATCATTCACTCTGGAAGAATTATTGAATGCAGAAAGTGGCAGGTTTTAAAATTAAGTAAGACTTGAGCAGTTTTTGGCTTTACCTCCAGATGGTGATTTAAAATGACAATTGTTTTCCATAGTAAGTGCTCAGCTGATGGCACCTTTAGCATTTTATGTAACTGATTTATGTCACTGGGATAATAAAACACCTGTGATAAATTTAGTCAAAATTAGTGTATTTTGGGGTATATTAATTTGTTAAAGACTTTTTACAGGACATACAGCCCTTGGCAGTAGACAGCCCAATGAAGGTGAGGTTTCAAAACCAGCAGTAGTATTGTATGCTGAAAACGTTTTCTTTGCTCTGTGTCAAATAAGTACTAAAACCTTTTTCACTAAAGGTGCAATTATTGAATCAGAAAGTCGTTCCGGTTGGAAAAGACCTTAGAGTCCAACCATTAACCCTACTCTACAAAGTTCACCCCTAAACTGTGTCCCTCAACACCACATCTCAATGATCATTAAACCCCTCCAGGGATGGTGGCCCAACCCCCTCCCTGGGCAGCCTGTTCCAGTGGCTGACTGCTCTTGCTGGGAAAAATCCTTCCTTAATATCCAGTCTAAAGTCTGAAGTTACAGATGGAATAGCCTCACGTGCGGTGAGAAGTTCCCATGTCTTCAACATTTGTATACGTTAAGCTATTCATTAATTTCCTTCACTGCTTTGAAATAAGTACTTGGCACGTGTGTTTCACTGCCTAGTGAGGTGCATGTGCATCCCTCTGATAGCTGGGGGCTTTGGGTGAGGATTTCCTTTTTCTAATGATGTAAAGACTTGAACCTTTCTAATTTTGTGTATTTGTATGCGTGCATGTGCAGATTTCTCTTGTGTTAGCAACCGTCTTGTAGCTGCTTGTCGGGCAGTGGTAGGACTGGAGGGAATGGATTAAAACTAGAGAGAGGTTGATTCAGGTTGGACATTAGGGAGAAGTTCCTCACCAGGAGGGTGGTGAGACACTGGAACAGGTTGCCCAGAGAGGTGGCGGAAGCCCCATCCCTGGAAGTTTTGAAGGCCAGGCTGGATGGGGCTCTGAGCAACCTGCTCTAGTGGGAGGTGTCCCTGCCCACAGCAGGGGGGTTGGAACTGGATGATCTTTAAGGTCCCTTCCAACCCTGATGATTCTGTGATTCAATTCTTAATGTAAATCAGCTAAGATTTGTTTTATGCTGTATAACATCTTGATTTAGAAATGTGCAGGTCATGAATAACGCTCTTGATGAAACATTTGTTCAGAAACTACTCCTTTCCTCTACCACGTGTAAAGCAGTTCTTCAATTTCTAAAATAATACATTTCAAAAAAATGCCATCACAGTTTCCTGATTTTTGCTGTTGGTATGATACACAAGCAGGTGATTGGTGTAACTCCTTCAGTCAGTTACTGTCAGTCATAGAATCATAGAATGGTAGGGACCTCTGGAGATCAGTGAGTCCAACCCCCCTGCCAGAACAGGGTCACCCAGGGCAGCCCACACAGCAACAGATCCAGGGGGGGCTGGAAAGTCTCCAGAGAAGGAGACTCCACAACCTCTCTGGGCAGCCTCTTCCAGGCTGCATCACCCTCACAGCAGAGAAGTTGTTCCTCATGTTGAGGTGGAACCTCCTCTGTTTCAGCTTGTGACCCTTACCTCTTGTCCTATCAGAGGGCAGTCCTTTCTGAATTCTTCTGATGCATCTCTCATGTTGATTCACCGTCTCTTTCACTTAAAACCTTCCTTGTGAAAAAATGAATCAAGTGAGCTTGGAGCCTAGCCGCAATGCCCTGCCCCGTGATATTCTTGTCTGTCCTCAATTACCAGACTTTGTCTCCAGTTACACTTTGGAATTGCAGCAGCTCCGTATCTGACATCTAATGTTAGGACATGGGGTGATGGGTGCCAGCTGGAACACAGGAGGCTCCATGTAAACGTGAGGAGAAACTTCTTCACAGTGACAGAACGGTGTATCTGCCCATCAAGATTGGGGTGGCTCTTCTGGGAAACGGGTGCCTAAAATGATTTGTTTAAATGGTTTGACTCCAATTTTCTGCACCGTGTTGGACCATTGCAGTGTTTATCTGAGGTCTCATTCCAGGCTGGGATGCATTTTTATGGCATCTTCATATGGCATCTTGGTCTAGCCAGCAAGCCATCTCCTCAGGATGCTTAAAAGAGCAAGCTGTAACCACTGGAGGTGAGAGTGGAGTGAAATGCTGGTTTAGCTGTTGAGCTCCAGGGAGGAGAACCCCTTCATCAGTAAAAGCAGCATCTAGAAAGGTGCTATTTTTCCATTAGATCTGTTGTTCCAAGGACAAGGAACTCTAATTATGCTCCAAACCCTCTGTTGTCTCTACATCAGCTTGGGCTCTTCTTTATTTCTCAACCCCAGTCTCTTGTGTCAAAACCAACCAGCCCCTACCCCTTCTGCAGCAATAAATGGGCAGTTAATCCTATTTTCAAAGGTACACTCCATTGACTCACACAATAGTGGTTGGTTTTTTCCTAGGAAAATGGGGGGTTTTGCTGTATCCTGAACTTTTTACATAGTACAGTTAAAATACTTCTATGGATCTACTTTTAAGAAAGGAAAAAAAATAAAAATCCCCCTTTGTTCCAGATTAGTAATAAGCTCATAGATAAATGTGCTAAATTTACATATGGTGGCTGTAGCGGAGCCTTTTGCCAAATGAGAAGTCCTCTTAACTGTTTATTGCAATAAACAGACACCCCACCCCCCCCCCCAAAGAGGGGTTTTGTATAATAAAATAAAATTTCATAGGTAAGTTTTATTTATTTTATTATATGTAGGTTTTATTCCAAGAGTTAAATTCTTTCTGGTATCTTACCTAACAGTAGTGTATTTCTAGTGTTTTGCTGAAGATGACTAACCACAAATTCTGGGGATTCTCTTGTGGTCCTCTGGAAGAGAGAAAACTTAATCTTGAGTGTTTTATCACCCTTCTATGCTAGAAAAAGTAGTACTTATCATGCAAACATGATGGTTATGATGGTAGAAAATGTCGTCTTGAAGACCTTAAGGGAGTAGATGTCACATGGAAGAAAGAAGAATATGGATACAGAGGGGGGAAAAAAAGGGATGAAGGCTTCAGTGTTTTTAATGATGATGTGAAACCTGCCTGTTTTGAATAGTTTGGTTGATTGTTGGTTGGTTGGTTTGGGTTTTTTTTGTCAGTGGTGTGGTGGGGCTTTGGGTTGGGTTTTTTGTTTCGATATCTTGGAGTTGCTGCTCATAGTGGCTTCTACTATGTGTTTTGCAGCTCCTTTACTCCTCCCCTCATCACTCAAAAAAGAAGTGTAGTAAACTGTGGATTGCTGAAGCTTCTCCAGTTAAATATGCTATGGTGACTGAGACTACTTACTTGAAGCACTAAAACTATCTGGCTTGTTGCTTGTTATCTGCGCAGGCGTTTGCAAATTGTGGTGGTGGTTGTGCCCTGCTGTCTTTCATGCCTCCTGAGGACATTGGTGACACTGGAGTGACACAAGTGACAATGGCAGGACTTTCTCTGCGTACCTGTGTGTGCTTCTTCACTATGCCCCCTCCAGTCTTCTCTTAAGTAAAGCATGGCAAGAAATTTCAGCTAGCTTCTGGTAGAGCTTTTAAGTAAATTAAGTAATTTAAGCTTGAGTGCAGGAAGTTCCACCTCCACACGAGGAAGAACTTCTGGACTGTAAGAGTTGTGGAGCATTGGAATAGACTCCCCAGAGAGGTTGTGGAGTCTCCTTCTCTGGAGACTTTCAAGACCTGTCTGGATGCATTTCTGTGGGATCTGCTCTAGTTGTGCCCTGCTCTGGCAGGTGGATTGGACTCGATGAGCTTTGGAGGTCCCTTTTAACCCCCACCACTCTGTGATTCATTTCTAAAAAGATCATAAAAAAGAAAAAAGACAACAGTGTGGGAAAGGGTGCTCAGCCCTTCATGCATGTGTATGTATGTACGCAGGAAAGATACACAAATCAAGGTGGAAACTGTCACTTCCAACAACTAAGTGCTGGTAGCAGAACACGCGGGAGAAACTGGCTAATGAAGAACGGAGAGTGGAGGAACATGCTGTAGTTAAGACACGAATGGGTGACCTATAGCACAGGGGTCAGATGTAGCCAGTGGCTCCATACATAGTTAGGTTAAACATTTGAAGTGTTTATGGATCTGTATGTCAGCGTATGGCCTGCTAAAGGCACTTGGGTGGCCCTCAAAGGCAAGAGTTACCCAACCGGAGTTAGGTAATGGATGAGGAGTTCCAGGTCACATGGGACGTGTTTGGCTCTGGCTGTGGTAAAGACTGTGAAATATCCAGAGCACTGTCAGGAAAGCTGCACTGAGTTCCTTGGAGCTCTTCTTGAGCACAGTAAGCTGAATGGTTTGTTTTTCAAAGCAGAGAGATATTCCAGGATGACTGAATGTCACTGTAATATTTCTGGCTAGCTCTTATCTCAGCCTAAATCTCCCAGAAGTCCAGTTTAAGTGCAGTAGTCTTCCCAGTGTACTTTCCTTGCTGTTTAATGTCAGAAGAGAGGAGACCTCCTGCATTTTGATGTATGCGGAAGAAATGCCAGCGTAACTTTTCAACTTGAAGACATCAGAAGTCATCACCAGCTCTGCAGGTTCTGTGAACTCAAAATGCGGTAGTTACCTCTGTGCAATGGGACCTTTTGAGAAGTGGCAAGTTTTTAGTCTACGGATTTGGGGCTTTCTAGCAGTGGGCAGAAGATACTGCTAGTGGGGAGATCTCTAGAGGTTCCTTGGGCTTCTAGGGGACTCTGTTCTCAGAGTTGCATTGCTTGTTAGTGTGAGCAATAGCTGAATGAATTAGCTGTGTTCAGGAGCTGTGAAGATGTCGTGGTTTATTTACTTTTTGTTTTAATCCCACCTTCACCATCCCCCCTTCTGTGCACAAAACTGAACCAAATTTCAAATATTTGCCTTTCTTTTAATTATTTTTTACCCATTTGGGTTTTTTTTAGGGTGACGGTCACTTTGTAGAGTAGCTAATGCAAACAAAAGAGCAGATCTACCCTGCTGTTGCTACCTCCTCGCTACACTGACTCGCTCCCCGATGCTGCAGGTACCCGAGCTGCTGGTAAGTGCTACAGAAAGCCTATTCAGCTTCCCTTTGCAATCTGCTCTGTTCCTTGATTCACCAGGAGGATATCGTAGCTGTGGCTGCAGATTAGACATTTCTCTTCTCTCCCTCCCCCTGCGAGACCTCTGTGTGCTTTGACGTCATGTGTGCTCCTTTCAGTTGCCATAGCAGCCCCATTCCCCAAGCTCTCTGCCTGTCTCCTCTGGTAGGTTCCACAATGGTACAGCCAGCATCACGCTGCACAATGGTTTCCAGGCAGTGAAAGAGCGTGATTCAGCAAGCCACTCTTTTTTTTTTTTTTTTTGTCCCCCCCCCTTCTCTTTTATTTCATTATTATCAGACATTTTGCCTCCTTTTTTTTTTTCTGTTCAGCTCTACCCTCTACCCGACTTTTATTTAATTCTTTGAAGGAAAACGGTGATTTACCTTCAATCCAGCTGCACATCATCTTATTTTTTTTTTATTTTTATTATCCTAAATAACCCATCTTTGCCTTGGCTCTGTTTGGAATGTGATTTAAAAAAAAAAAAAACAAAATCCCACCTAAAGTCACGGTTCGAGGGGGAAAAAGATTTCTGGACGAGGAAAATAGCACGCAAGACCGGAATGGTAGGTGGTTGATGCTGATATTCTATGGCTTTTGCAGGGTGGGGTGATGAATACTGAAGGCTGTTAAAGAAAATAATATCATCTAGATATATATGAGGGGGTGAGAGACTGGTTAATGAAGTAAACTGATAAGCAAAGCAAGAAGGCTGCAGCTGTACATTCTGTGGCCAGAGATCCATCTGTGTTTGGGTGTGTATGAGCTTTTCTGGTTCGGGGGCTTTAGGTGAGCAGTGGTTGTGAGAGCAATGCGGAGGGAGCATCATGGACAGAGGGTGGTAGTGCTTTTATCAGCTGGTTGATGTAAACAGTAGTGTTTTACTCAACCCCATCACCTCTAATGCTGCCTGGGGGCTTTCGGGGGGGAAGGAGGTGTTTTGGTTTGCAATTCAGTGGAACATCATGTGGATTACAAGAGCTTGTATGAAATTTGAACTTGTGAAAGTAGAAAAGGAGAGAGGATAATTGGCAACTATAAGATGCAGAGGACAGAAGCCTTGACCTTTTGCAAAGTGGTTAAATGACTAAAAATAAAAAAAACGCCACCCCAAACTGTATGGGAAGAAGTGAATATTTAACTCGCTGTTGGATGTAGTGGTGGTAGTGTGGGGTGTTTTTAAGAAAGTGATCTTTTAAGGTAATCATCACTCTCCTTCTGCATCACTCTCACATGCAAGCAAACAACTCAGCCTGGTGGGTCTTGGAGAACCACCAAGAGCTCTCAGGAGCAGTGTTTACAGCATGCTACGGGCCAGTTATTTTGCAAAAGATAATTAACTATCTCAAGCTACTGTGGTCAAGTTAGTGTTGCTTTGCAGGGAAATCCTCTGGCAAGAAAAACTACTGCTCCATGAAGAAATATTGGTTTTGTTGGTGGTTTTTTTTTTTTTTTTTTTTGTTTTGTTTTGTTTTGTTTTTTTTTTTTTTTTACTGCAGAGAGGCCTTATTAGAAATAATAGAAATTTGTCTGGGATAATTAAGTGTTAATGGCAGTTTAATAAGCAGGCGTTACTTCCAGTGAACCATGATGGGCATGTTTCAAACCCTTCATATACCGAGCAACTGTAAAGCTTGTTTACATGGGTTCTTTTTGCTGCAGAGCTTCACCATGCCCTCAATGCAGCCTTCCCCCTCCTCTGAGATGTTCACTGTGAGTTTTGCCAGAGACTTGTTTAAAGATGAGGCAACGCTCTATGATAATAGAGGTATTTAAAGAAAAGGATGGCACAGAGTAGTACTATTTCAGGAGGGAACTGCAATATAGTGTATATTGCAATATATTGCAGTATATATTGTAATGATTTGGAGAAGCCTGAAATTAGCTTGCTGGAGGACACGGGGCTTGTCATACAAGGCCAGCTTCAGAAAAAGAGACAGGTTTAGGTAGAATAGGATGGTGTTGCTATTGCACAGGGCTGTCTCTGCCCACATAGAAGCTGCCTTTTGGTTCATGTGCCTTGGAGAGAGTGGAATGCACCAAAACTGTGGTATTTTAACCCTCTTTCTGAACGTTGCTCTGTAGTCACTAGCAGGGTAATGTTCTGAAATACATATACATACTCCAGAGTACTGTTTCCTTCCATGGCGCTTCTGCTGCATCCTCATTCTTCCACCCAAGGAAGGTCACACAGAAATACCTTTTCAATTGCCTCAACTTTCTCTTACAGGGAGGTAGATGTGAATGACAAAGGTGATTTGACCTCAGCCATTAAACAATATTCTGCCTCTCAATAAACTCTGCTCCTCCGTTTCGGGCTACACATCATTTGTAAGGGTCCTGTTGTAACTGTGATTTTGTTGAAGGGGTATTAGGGTTACAGGTATGTTCCTATAGAAGGGATAAGGGCAAAAATCTCTCAATGGGAAAAATAAGTTGCCTTCAGCTGCCTGTCTGCCTGCTTGATATTAGAAAATGGCCCTCTCATTGTTAGAAAGATTTGTGTGCACTGAACGGGCTTTTTTATGAGCAGACCTTAGGGATGAGTGTTTCCTTGGTTTGGTTTTGGTTTGTTTTGGTGTGTCCGCCCCCCC
>JAAGNO010031270.1:15917-28333 GCA_033439905.1 Ceryle rudis
TTTTCACTCTTGTTTTTGAGTTTTCTGTTTTGGTTTCCTCAATAGCCCTCGCCTCTCCCTTCCAGGGCTCGGCCCACCCTTCCAGGGCTCTGCCCACCCTTCCAGGGCTCTGCCCACCCTTCCAGGGCTCTGCCCACCCTTCCAGGGCTCTGCCCTTCCCTGCACCACCACTGGAAATGTAGAATAAATAAATAATTACAGATGCCTCAATAGAAGTCATACCACAGCTGGCAAGGAATAGAAAACCTTCCTTTTTTCTTCAGGAAAAAAAAAAAAAAATTAGTGAGAAAGTAGGAGGAAAAAAAAATGACAAAAACTGGAAGCAAATCATCATAAATTGTAATGAAACCTGTTGGAAATTAAAAGCCCACCGTTTGGAGAGGGTGAATTTCAGGGTGGCCAGAGATTTTTAAGTCTTCTGACTTAACTTACACTCTCAGGAGTGTCATGACAGTATTTAGGTAGTATATATGAGGTTCACAAGCACAGAAGTCAGTGTCATTCACTTTGATCAACAACTTCCAGCCCTGTGGATGGAAAGGCACTTTGCCAAGTAACAGCATCTCCATCTCTGTACGATATATATATATATATATAAATCTGTCTATATGAATCGTAAACCCAAGACTACAAATTTACAGGCAAAATAGTTTGATATTACTGAGAAATCTGTTACTTCTTGAGGTAATTTAGATGTGAGAACCTAAGGTATTTTTGACAAATATTTAACCTTCATCCACAGCAGAACTTCAAGCACTTCCCTTATCTAAGCAGTATTTTGCCCCAACTTAAATAGAATTTGAGCCCAAGCATGTTAATATTTGACCCATCAATTAAAGGGGCAATGAGACAGTGTTTGGTACCTGACTAAAAGGGAAGAAGAAAGAAATGAAAGGAAAAATTAAAATAGTGCTGTGTCTCAGTTCATTTTTAGGAGTGAACAACTCTGATAAGGAAAAAATGGTTTTAATATGGAAGAAGAAGAAGAATCATCCTTTGGCTGCCTTCTTGACAGCAGAAGACTAGAAGTAACTGTAGCCTGTCTCTAGGAGGACAAATAAGACAACCTTCAAGTGAGGGAAGCAAGACAAGCAACGACATCAGGGTACTGGAGTTGCAACAGAGGAAATTCAGAACATTGGGCTCCTCATCCGTGTTAAGTATTTAACTTGGGGTTGAGAATCACCAGTATCCCTTGACTATTGAATTCTTGCTGTGGGAAAAAAAAGTATCCATCTGCCTTCTGTCCTTTCTGGCTGCTTTGTTGGTACTGTCAACAGCATTTTGGGACCCAGTGCTGCCCACAGGAATGAAAGAGAGATTAAAGAGAGCTCAGTTTAGCAGGATAATTGTGTGCATACTTAATTTTAAGCAACTGAATCACCCTGACAAATCTAACTTGAAGCAGTTGAATAGTCTGATTAAGGCACCGCTCAGGTACTTAAAATTAAGCACAGCATTAAAAACATCATTACATTAAGTTTAAATGCAGAAAAACGTAATTGCAACACAGCAAAGCAAAAGTTTCCAGTGGTAGGAATGAGGGTTTTACATCCAGTGTACATTTTTGACAAGATCAGCTTCATTTGCATCGTTTTCTTCAACCCTAACTCTATCCCTGTGTTTGGTGGCGAAAGCTGCTGAACTTTCAGTTATTGCTTCCCAACAGTAGAGGCTAAGAATAAAATAAAAGACCTAAGTCTGAAAGAGAGCTCTCATTATTCCATACCAGACAGCTCTAATCCCATCTGTGGAGAGCTACAGCCAGGATCTGGGTCATGTGAAATTTCCCCTCCCTCCATCCAGAAGCCCTTTAATGATTATTCA
The DNA here is from genome assembly GCA_033439905.1 of Ceryle rudis. Classification (NCBI taxonomy): domain Eukaryota; kingdom Metazoa; phylum Chordata; class Aves; order Coraciiformes; family Cerylidae; genus Ceryle; species Ceryle rudis. The sequence goes on from JAAGNO010031270.1 coordinate 17,745, forward strand.
TGATTAATTTCAGCGCTGAGTGAATGCAGTCTCAGCTTTAGAATCCCTCCCCCCAAACAGCATTTCAAGCAGGCGTTCTGGTGACAGTCCTGGCGCATCCCGGGTTAATCCTCATCTCTTAGCTGGGCAGAGCTCGAGCTTTACTGTGCTCTGAGGCTCTTTATTAAGGCAGTGACCCAGTGAAGCTGTCATGTGGGCTGTGCGTGTGTCTCATGCGGGCATGCATGTGTCATGCTGTTGCGTGTGTCGTGTGTCTGTGTGCATCATGCTGGAGTGGGTGTGTGCTGGCATGCGTGTCGTGTGTGTGTGTCATGTGCACATCTTGCCAGTGTGCACGTTGTGTGTCTGTCATGGGCGTGTGTCATGAGGAATGTAGAATGGACCTCTTTGCTTCAGCAGAGGTCCCTCCTTTTCCCAGCTGGGTGCCTCCAGCTCCTTGCATCCGTCGTTGCAAAGAATGCTTTTCTGCATCCACGTGTGATGGTGGTGACTCGGCAGCCGATGCATTTATGGGGCTTATTCGAGGTTTCTTGTCCTTCATCAAAATTTCTGGGTATTGGGTAATCAGCTGTGTTTTGGTGTGGTACATCTTTGTTTCTAGGAAGCTTGTAATGCATGCGAGCTTTAACTTTATGCATTTGTCCAGCTGATGTTAAAATATAAGTGGGGGAGAACTGAGGAGTGACCTTGTTTTTGATTGTCACTTCTACTGGAGGATCTCACCAGCCACTCTTCCTTGATCTCCATATATTAACAACACCTTGTGCTTTTTAAATATTTCTGATGCCTTTTTCTGATGTAGGGTAGCAGATGGGTTTTAGCTGCAGTAGCAAAGATGAAATGCATATGTATATTGCTTCCATACTGAGCAAAGTGCAGCTGACTTCCAGTCTTACACTGCAGCAGGAGGTTTTCTTCCCCTGCTGCATGGTTTAGAAATGAGATGATGCACGTAGGCGAGGAGCTTGCATGGCCTAAGTGAAGCATGTCCCCTTAGGGTTATGATCAGTGATGCAGAGTCAGGCTGCAGACCTGTAACTAGTGGATACTTTTGGCAAACCCCATGAAGTTCAACAAGGATAAGTGTAGAGTCCTGCACCTGGGGAGGAACAACACCATGCACCGGTACAGGTCAGGGGTAGACCCACTGGGAAGAAGCCCCAAGGAGAGGGACCTTGGAGTCCTGGTGGACAGTAAGTTCTCCATGGGACAGCAATGGGCCCTTGTGGCCAGGAAGGCCAAGGGTCTCCCGGGGGCATAAAGAAGAATAAGGCCAGCAGGTCCAGGGAGGTTCTCCTCCCTTTCTACTCTGCACTGGTGAGACCACACCTGGAGTATTGTGTCCAGTGCTGGGCTTCCCAGTTCAAGAGGGACAGGGAAATACTGGAGAGAGTCCAAGGGAGGATCATCCAAGGATGCTGAAGGGGCTGGAACATCTCTCTGGTGAGAAAAGGCTGAGAGCACTGGGGCTGTTTAGCCTGGAGAGGAGAAGCCTGAGAGGGGATCTGATGAATGGTTACAAATCTCTGGTGGGTGGGTGTCAAGTGGAAGGGGCCAGGCTCTTTTCAGTGGTGCCCTGGGATAGGACAAGGACTAATGAGTATAAACTGGAATGTAGGAAGTTCCACCTCAACATGAGGAGAAACTTCTTTGCTGTGAGGGTGCCTGAGCCAGGAAGAGGCTGCCCAGAGAGGCTGTGGAGCCTCCTACTCTGGAGACTTTCCAACCCGCCCTGGATCTGTTGCTGTGTGGGCTGCCCTGGGTGACCCTGCTCTGGCAGGGGGGTTGGACTCAATGTTCTCCAGAGCTCCCTTCCAACCCCTACCATTCTTTGAAAACAAACATTAAGTCCCTTTATTTCCTCAAGAAAAGAAATCATTCTCTACTGGTGTGCCTTCCATCATCAGGCTTCCTCTTGATAACTTTAAGGATAATAACAAGGAAAAATGTTGTGAAAGAGGAATATTTCATATAAATCCAAATATTTCTGTATTGTATACATCTGGCAAAAGTGGGAATGTTAGTTTAAGCAACAATATCTTGTAATTATTCTAGCTGTTGCTTGACCAGGATGGCAGTTGGCAGCCTCTTCTTCCTCTGCATTCAGTCAGTTGTAAGTATAAAGGTACAGTGCATCTTGACTAGTTCCTTGATAGAAGATACTACTGCTGCTCACAAATGCATCTCCTTCTGTTCAACAGGAACATCTCCTTCCTCCTGATACCCAGGAGTTGCACTGCAAGCTGTATGTAATAATAAAGAATCATTTGGGTTGGAAAAGGCCTTTGGGATCAGCGAGTCCAACCACCAACCCTGCTCTACAAAGTTCTCCCCTAAACCATGTCCCCCAACACCACATCTCAACGATCCTTAAACCCCTCCAGGGATGGTGGCTCAACCCCCTCCCTGGGCAGCCTGTTCCAGTGGCTGACTGCTCTTGCTGGGAAACACTTTTCCCCAGCGTCCAGTCTAAACCTCCCCTGGTGCAGCTTGACCCCATTCCCTCTTGTTCTATCGCTAGTTACCTGTGAGAAGAGACCAGCGCCAACCTCTCTACAATGTCCTTTCAGGGAGTTGTAGAGAGTGAGGAGGTCTCTCCTCAGCCTCCTCTTCCTCAAACTAAACAGTCCCAGCTCCTTCAATCACTCTTCAACAGATTTCTTCTCCAGGCCCTTCCCCAGCTTCATTGCCTCCTCTGCACTTGCTCCAGCACCTCCATTTCTCTCTTGGATTGAGGTGCCCAAAACTGGACACAATACTCAAGGTGTGGCCTCACCAGTGCTGAGCACAGGGCGACAATCACCTCCCTCCTGCTGCTGCTCACACTATTCCTGATCCAGGCCAGGATGCCACTGGCTTCCTTGGCACACTGCTGGCTCATGTTCAGCTGCTTGTCAATTAGAACCCCCAGATTCTTTTCCACCAGACAGTTCTCCAGCTCCACTTCCCCAAGCCTGTAGCGATGCCAGGGGGTTGTTGAGGCCCAAGGGCAGGACCAAGCACTCGGCCTTGTTGAAGCTCATACCGTTAGCGTTGGCCCAATCTAGCCAAGTCTCTCTGGAGAGCCTCCCTATCCTCATGCAGATAGACACTCCTGGTTAAGCTGGTGTCATCTGCAAACTTACTGATGATGCTCTCTGTGCCTTTATCAAGATCATTGATAAAGACGTTAAACAGAAATGGTCCTGACACTGAGCCTCGAGGAACACCACTTGTGACCGGCCACTGGCTCTTTGGGACCGTCCATTGACCACCACTCTGTGGGACCATCTATCCAGCCAGTGCTTGATCCAGCAGATGTTACGCTCATCCAGGCCATGAGCAGCCAGTTTTTCTCTGAGAAATCTATGGGGAACAGTGTCAAATGCTTTTTGAAAGTCTAGGTAGATTCAAGTCTCACTACTTTCTAGTCTTGTTTGTTTGTTATATAGGGAGATTTTTAATAAAGATTTTGTCACGTGAACTCACTGGTGGCAGTGGAATGTTCTCATCTTCCATCTCTACAGAAGGGATGTGAATTCATGAGCTTTTGGTGTATCTTGGGGTGTCCTTGACTACTCCTGGAGCATAGTGCAGAGTCAAAGCCCTTCTTATGGCAAGAAATCAAGGCAGCTGTTGTATTTTTAGGCTTCCAGGTTTTTCTCCTATCCAAGGAAAAGAGGTGGATGACCTCACGAGTGCAGGCTCTTGCTCGCATCACAGTAGTGACATCAGAAATTGTGGGTGTTTTAGTCTTCCAGGCCTGCTGTCAGCTTTTTATATTACAATATAAATGAACTGTAAAAGCTGGAGGTCCAGAGGAATCTTCCAGTCAAGTCACGAGCTGCTTCACCAGCATTCCACACAAAGAGGTCAGATAACTCAGGAAACTAAGAACTCTTGTCCCAGTTCAGTGAAGTCTGGTGGGCCCTCTCTGGCCAAGCAGTTGTTTTCTCATAAGGATTTAAAGTCTTCCATTCCTAATACAAAGCTTTAGCTCCCTTATCTTTTCTTTGAAGAGCTCTTGGAGATCACATTGTGAAACAGTGATAAGAAAATGTTGCCCAAACCTTATGCTTATTAGTCACCTGATCTTGTTCAGTGTTAGACACCAGAATGGTTCATGCCTGCTTGTTCCTCTTCTCGTTGGCTGCCTTAAGACTGCAACATCATCTTCTTACCCCATTTCTTGAGGTTGCCTGTAAGTTCCAGACCTGTGAGCGCTTTGTTGTTTATTTTTAAGAGGATGCTAATTTGATCAACAGCACTAATTTGAAAGACACAGACCTTTTCTTCTGCCCATCCATACTGCACAGGGTGTTTTTTTGTCACAAGTTAAATCCAGTTTCAATTCCCAGGTATTAGTGACAGATGACTGTGTACAAATCTCAACTTGTTATAGTGAAAGTTCCTACTCTTCTTTATTCCAAAGACAAATAAATGGAAGAACTGACCTAAGAAAGATAGGATAGAATCAAAAATAATTATTTTAGAATAGTTTATGAATTTTTAGGGCCATCTATTGCAATTTGAACAGTCTTTAACATCAGCTCTTGAGTGCCTGCCTTGATTTTTATCTTTTCATTTTCATTTCTGGGGGAAGGTAACCATGACACCGCCCTCCTATTTAAACAGCAATTTATTATTTGCTCTCACTTAACTTTTCTTTGCAGGGTAGAAGGAAAATTTATGGTACAGATACTGCCTGTAACTGAATGCATTATGGTATTATCAGAGGAAAATCTTAAGTCTTTGTTATAGGATGTGCAAATACTGGCATATTCCAGGTTAGCTTAGATTTCTGGACTTTTTCAGTGTCTGTCAGACTTGAAAAATAAACACCAAATTCTTTCTCTTTCCTTTTTTTTGTGCTTAGGGCTAGTATTAGAGACCTGTACCAGCAGCAGGCCAGACTCAAAGATCAGCTATGGCAACCCATGCATGAAGTTGATGCCTTTGAACCAGTTCCTATAGATGAGACATAGCACGCACTGTGGTGAGTCAACAATGTGTTATTTTACTAAATCATACTCTTTTGCAAGAAAAGAAATGGTGCTTAATGCCAAGCTGCATACTGATTTATTTATTTATTTATTCTTTGGCGAGGAAGAACATCAAAGTTACAGCTTCTAGGAATTTTTAGTACACGGAAACATAATGCTATCTTCTTATAAATGCCTTTTTCAAGTGTAACATTTCTGCATTGAATGTGTAGTTACCAGATGGAACGCACTGGGAAATATGGTTTTGGGTGAAGTGTGAAGATAGCAAAATAATTTTCTAAGAAATCTTACAAATGTGGTGTTCTTGGCTTGATGTATCCACTGGTTTATGCCAGTTTTTTGTACATAATCTTTCGTGTCTCGTTTTTATTTGGGGCGGGGAGACAAAAGGTTGTTTTGTTTGTCTTTGAGATGACTGAAGAAGACTTGAGGAATTCTGACAGCATTTTTTGACATGGATTTCATTTTTCCTTGGACAGGAAAGTAAGTTGTGAGAATAGTGATGAAAAGCAAATACTCTGTGGCTTTAACTGTATGTCTGCAGATGATTGCAATGCATATTTCATGCATAAGGAGTCAGTTGGATCCTGTTAATCTCTTTAAGATGGTTTTCGTATACCTTTAGGAGATGAGGAATTGGGTTTAAATGTCCCACGTAATGACAAGAGAATGATTGTGCAATCTTGGAACTCTTGAAGGTAACCAATTTTCTGTTGAAAACAAACTTTTTTTTTTTTTTTTTTTTTTCCACCTAAAACTAGCTAGATGTTTGTCAGCTGCAGTAACTGTGGCCAGCATAAATGGAAAGCCAAGAGCTTTCAAAAGAAGCCCCAGATCCAAGCTGACTGGTAGACTTCAAGGAAATCTCGTGTGTTTCGGTCTTTACCAGTGGCCAGTATCAAACCTTATTCCAGGTGCTATTGCACAAATAAGATGTAGATCCAAACATTTCTGCTGTTTTGTTAGGAGATAGAACTAACACAAACTAATACTGGTGGGAAGTGGTGGTAGATGGCTACTAAAACAGTGATGAAACGGGTGCTCTGAGGGCATGTCACGTTCATCTTGGGAAGAGCTGCTGAAAAAAGTTGACCAAGTGTCAAAGCAGTTTGTTCTGAAGTGGTATGAGAGAGGAAGGAGCAAAACGCAGTGCCTAAGAGTCCACTGAAAGAGTCTGTGTGCTGTTGAAACCTCAGGGGCTTCCCAAGGGGAGAAACCATATGCTGGGTGTGAACAGCAACTTGTGGCCTGAAGAGTCTCGGTCTGGATTCTCACACCTTGATGATTTGTGGACATCCAGTGGAAGCCAAACATTTATGTAGGAATTAAGACCCTACCTGTATTACTACTATGATATTTTTAACTTCTTATGGCTTTTTAAGACCTATTACATTTGTTGTAAGGAAATTCTTGTTAGCAAAAAGAATTGGTTTAATATGTGGACTTCAAAAATGGTGATACTTAACCTTTCTTCTGTGGATGGGTCTGGGTGAGTTACCCAAAACCATACAACCATTTTATTTATTTTTTTTTTAAATTTTATTTTAATGTATATGTTGAGGAGCATATGGGTAACGTGCTCCTTGTAGATAATGAAAGTTTTAGATAAACCATCAACTGCAAAAATGTGCTTGTTGATAGTGTTGTGCCAGTCAAAGCTTTTGTGAACGTGTCTGTAAAGTACAGTAGCCAAACAAAAGTTGCATGGAATTTTGATGGTGTTGCCTACACGTTAACATGATTAGCCCACAGTTACGGCTCTTCAGTTCTTCTCGCCATTAAAATCGGTTTATATGCTGAAGAATCTTTTTGAAGAAACTGGGTGATAAGCCTGTCTCTTAGCAGTTTTGCTTTTAGTAGTATATGCAATGCTAAGTTTGGAATATATTGGTACTGCTGTCTCCAAGCAGTGTGACGTGAAGATTTGTCCTGCAGGTCACCAAGATGTCTTATAGAGTCATAGAATCATCAGGGTTGGAAGGGACCTTAAAGATCATCCAGTTCCAACCCCCCTGCTGTGGGCAGGGACACCTCCCACTAGAGCAGGTTGCTCAGAGCCCCATCCAGCCTGGCCTTCAAAACTTCCAGGGATGGGGCTTCCGCCACCTCTCTGAGCAACCTGTTCCAGTGTCTCACCACCCTCATAGTGAAGAACTTCTTCCTAATGTCCAATCTGAATTGACCCGCCTCTAGTTTTGATCCATTCTCTCTAGTCCTACCACTACCCAAAGAGATCTTCAAGTGTGGTGCTTGCAGCACGCACCAATGGCTCTGTTCAGTGCTTTCTCTCAAGAGTTCAGTGGGCATCTAAGTCTCCTCCTCCAGCTTCCTTCTCCCCAATTTAAATTTTAGGAGGAGTAATTGGTACAAGTAGACAGCAGGTGTTCAGAAACAGGATATGTTGCAAATCAAAAGAACCCAGACATCATAGGTAGAGGGTTGCTTGAGAAGTTTTCCTCCCAGAATTTTAAGACAAAAGTAAATATTTTTAAGAGAAATTAAGGAATTTATGGCCTTGTTCTGTAACTATAGCTCCACAGAAAAGATTTGTGGGTGTCTTCAGGCATATAATACAGTCCTTTAGCATGTATTTAAAGTTTTGTGTGTGTATGAAGTAGGGATGCAGTCCTGTAAACGTGTGTGAAGCAAATACTATTTGAAATTTGGACTCTTGAAGTGGAAATGCTTGAAGCTTTCTGTGCTTCTCCAGTTAATATTGGTCATAAAGTATACAAATCCCTTTGAACGTACAACTGCATTTTTCATTCAGCCGTTTCTCCTTATGAAAATGCAAGCTTTATAACCGTGGAACCTGCGTGTGAAATCAGAAACCAAATCTAAAACATAGCCTGTAACCATCAGAGTGGTAACTTGATTAATTTTTAACAAAATTAACTGTCAAGCAGCTTTCAAAAATGGTGAGGAAAAGAAGCATTTGGAGAAGAAAAATACTAAAATTCATCTCAAAAGAGCAGGTAATGAAAAAAAACTTAGGATATTTTGTTTTAACATGAAAATAAGGTTAGTTCTATGGGTGCATGGGAATTTTGTGAAGCTGAGTTAGTAATTTTGGTAGAAATCACCTGAGAGGCTCTGATATATTGATGCAGATGAACAAAATACCTGGCATAAAGTAATTTTTATAATTATTTTTTTAGCACTTATAGAAAAATGCTGATTTTTTTTTTTCTTCTTTAGAAAGTCTTGACTTGGTATTGTGCAACTGGAGTTGTGTGTTTTTAAGAAAAATTGTGTTGGTTTCTCTTAGGATTTAAACAGGGATGAAGATAAGTGCACAAAGTGAAATTCTGAACTCCATCTAGCCAAGTAAATATAATATAGTTTCACTTTAGTCCAGTTATACCAGTTGTGTATCAGAAGAGCTCAGAGCACAATCTTCTACTCTGCTTTCTTTAATAGGGGAAAAAAAGCCAATTTATATTAAATTTCCTGCATTTGAGAAATGTAAAACCTTCTTACCTGATATTGCTGGTGGTGATGTAATGAGCATCATTCTTCCCATTGGAGAATTTAGTTGCCTTAGCATATTTTCAGAAGGTGTTTGCCATGTGATCGACTACATATAAACAAAGATTTTTCTGGAAGTGAGCTGAAATTGTCACTGCTAACTGTTGTTCACCTTCCCTACTCTGCAAGGAGGCTCAGCTTCCAGAAAGTGCTGAGATCTTCACTTTGAATTACTGACTTTTCAGTGGAACCACTCGAACAACTCTTATTTTAATAAATGTCACTAAAAATGCCCATAAAAGAGAATTTTCCTGCTTTTTTTTCCCCTCTCTCTTCTTGTTCTATTTTTTCCCTTTATTTTTTTATTTTCAGGCATTTTTTTCTCTCCTTAGGATTTTGTTTCGCAGGATGTTTTCACTCCCTTTAAAACTCAGCATTCTTTTTTTATGCTGTTACTTCTCATTCTGATTCTATCCCTTTCCCTTCCATCCTTGGTTTGTCTTTACTGATCCCTACAGCCTGTGAGATTAGTATTTTAATTAAATGATATTGAAATGTAGCATTGCTCTGGCACAGGAGTTGGACTTTATGATCTCCAGAGGTCCCTTCCAGCCACTATTCCGTGATTTTTGTGATTGCAAACTCTTGTGGTATTAGGGTTCTTTAATGCCATAGGCTCAGCATCGCATACATATGAGAAAGTATGAGCTTTATTTTAATAAAAAGTAGTCCTTTTGTCCTTATTCCTGAAAAGAATGAAGCTTCAGCATGTGAAAGCTTGAGGTTTCAAAAATGTGTAATCGTGCCACCAAGATTATTCCCTAGTGGTGCCTCAAAATGTTGAGGGCATCTCACATGGTTCTTAGATGTTTTGGACTGATAGACTTCAAAAAATTATTATTAGAGTTAGTTGGAAAGTGGAGATTTGCTCTCCTGCATCTTGTAAACACATGGACATAGCTCTTCTCTGTGTCTACGTACTCCTCCAGCAGCCTGGATTGGCTGAGGAAAAGTCAAGCTATTTCTGCATTTGAAAAATTGAAAATTAAATCCTTTAAAAAAAAAAAAAAGTCTAGTGCAGATATGACTTCTCGGTGGATCTCCACTTGTGAATTTCCACTTTGAAATACTGATGGATCAAATGTTTTTATTCTGTCAGATGTTGGTCTGTGCTTCTTGGAAAGAAGTGAATTCACCTTATGAGCTTAATACTTCTCTGCGCCATGTGTGACCTGTGAACGTATCACATGAAATATTTGTGTGTCTGCTGTATTTGTTTTGAGATGCTGATGGAAAAAAATAGCTCAGTGCCACCTGGCAGGCTAGTTCAGTATTTGGCAGGCTCCCCTCCCAACCTCATGAAAAATATCCAGGGCTATTGCTGTGAAATATGGGAGTAGAATGTCAGACAAATATCTTCTGAACCTTTGAGTAGTTTTTCAGGGTGATTGTTTTGAGTTACAATAAAATAATTTGAATGGCCTGCAGAAGAGTAAATGGATATCCCAAATCAATAACAAAAAAAGACAGAGAATTGTGTCAGGGGATGGGTAGAAAAGAGGCGGAGCAGTAAATTCAGCCATGTTAATGAGTATGGGATATGAACCCATATGATACATAAAGTGGTGGGAAGTCATTTGTAGCCACATGGTGAAATACTTTGCCTGCTTCCTCTTCTGGACTTGTCAGCGTGGTTTGTGTCAAAATAACATTGACTGTGAGTGAAGAGTGTAGCTCTTCATAGACAGAAGCATCTGCAGTACTGGCAGCATCAGTGATCATGTTGATTGATGCTCGTTGGGTCAAGTTGGCTCAAGCTGGCTCAAGGCAGCGGTATGCTAACTGGTGTACGGGCATCAGGTTGGCTGCTTTAAGCTCTTGAGGCAGTCATTTCCCAACTGTAAAAAAGGAGTAAGTCAAGTGAAAGAGGTACGTATGGGGCTATTCATAGAATCATAGGTTCAGGTTGGAGAGGACCCTTGGGATCAGCGAGTCCAACCATTGACCCTACTCTACAAAGTTCTCCCCTAAACCACGTCCCTCAACACCACATCTCAATGACCCTTAAACCCCTCCAGGGATGGTGGCTCAACCCCCTCCCTGGGCAGCCTGTTCCAGTGGCTGACTGCTCTTGCTGGG
>JAAGNO010031272.1:0-11884 GCA_033439905.1 Ceryle rudis
AGCCCCAATTCACCCCTAAAAGAATTATTATAATTATTTTGTTTTTAAAAGTTCAAATAAATTTTTTTTTTCTTTTTTTTTTTTTTTTTCCTAAATCCAGCATGAGAAATACAGTACCTGCTATGGCAAAAATACACATAAAATGCAACATTTCAGCTTATTTGTACATTAGTAGAGTTTAAACATTTTATTGGTTTTTTTTTTTTTTTCTTTTTAAGTGAACCAGTGATTTTAAGTACCACTATACTAAAAGTAAAATAAAAGTATAGAAAAGGAGGAGAAGGGGGGCAGCCAGCCATACGAGAGCACCTTCTGAAGTGCTGAGTTTCTGTGTCCATGGAAAACCCTTAGGAACGTGCGAGCGTACGGGATGGAAATTAAGACAAAACCTGGATATGCAAGACATTGTGTCATCGTCTCCTCTACATTCTCCCCACTTGTCCTGTATCTTTCTTTACTGCACGCCAGAGAAGGAGGGGAGAAACCAGAGCAAGCAGGAGAGTTTAGTAAAGGAAGCCATTTCAAGTATAAGAAAAAATAAAACACTTATAGGTAACTTGCAAAATAGCATCAATATACACAACAGCCACTATTTTTATTATTACAATGTCTGCTTCTGGGGGACAGTGTTTCAGGCAAGAGGATTTGAGCTGTACCTTCCTGTTACCTATTTATGTGCAAAGTAGAAAAGCTGCCTTTTCTAATCCAGCCCTTTTGGACATCACTTAGTTTCTGTTCTGCAGCCTCCCCTCACTCTGTTTTGTAAGTGGAGAGGAAGGCAGCACTGTTTTACCAAGAAGACTAGATGAAATGAATTTGTTTCTCCATTCCTCTTCCAGACACACCCTTCTCCCATTACTTGTTTGCAATGAAGAGAAACTCGCCAAACATCTGATGCCCACCATTAGCCAGTTTCCTGAACAGGTAGAAGGCATTTACCTTTGTAAACATAATCCCTTATGTTTGCGGAACTCAAAGCAGCATTTCGTATCTCCATCCAAGGGGTGGAGATGAAAATAGATCAGAATGCTCCCCCATCACTGCTTTTCCTCCTCCCCTTCCCGCCCCCAGAAAGATTACATTTGGTTACTTTGTTAGAAGGTGGGGCTCTTTTTGGTTCTTTGGGGAAAATACTTAGCATTTAATTGAGAGTAAACACTACAGAATGACCATGAGCAGAATCGTGCTGCTCTTTGTTCTGCTTTCCAGATGAGAAAGAGCACTGTGCATCAGATACCCTGCATGTTTTAGGGGGGGTGCGGCAGAAATCCCAGCCACTGGGTGAATCCACAGTGCACACGCACCGCGACAGCTTCTTTCTCTGCAGAATCGCTGTATACGCTTCACCTGGAATACCGGCAGAGGTGGAGAGGGTGGCACATGGCAACAGTGGACAGATGTTCCTAAGGCCACGGGGAGCAATGCAGGACAGAGAGGACCAGGGACTGTCAGATTGGAAGGTTTCAGGTACAGAAACCATACTGTTGGTATTTCAAAGGCCAAACTCCAAAAGGCATGGGCTCATATGCACATCCCTGAGACGCACATCCGAGAAAGAAGAAACGTCGACCATGTGATTGGAGAGGGGAGAAAGTAGCAGAGATTCCCTGACAGCTGTGGGATTTACCCAATGAAGACTTCTTCCCCCACCACCCTCCCAGAGACATTTTGGGAGAGCTGTAAGGCATATACATGAGCAGCATCTACTATCATTCCCTCTGTTCCTACGTTTTATTGGCAGGTGATGGTTTCCATACATCATGGACAAGAGACACTGCATTTGAAGTGTGACTGGTAACACACTGAAATTAATTCAGGGGAGGAAACAGAAAGTTACTCTGCCCTTCATCCCTGGAGCAGCAGCACAAAAGTGGCAAGGTTCTTCATATTACAGTCACCTTTCTAGAACTACACACCACCACCTCCCCTTCCTGATGTCAGGAAAAGATGTGTCTTGAAGGATGACATTACCAAGAATGCTATTTAAAGGCAGGGAAAAGTACACAATCTAATTCCAACTTGGTGATCTGGCAAAAAAAGCAGCAAGCTCAAAGTACTTCAAGTGTGAAACTTACCTAAAAGAACTGGAGACATGTGACCTGTAGCAACACTGGCCTAACTATGTAAGGAAGAGCATGAGAAGGAAACTGGCATAAAGACAAAGGAGGAGTATGAGTAACTGAATCTCCATCAACTTTTGTTAATTAGAATCTGAGTGTGTGATGGCTTTAATCATAAACAAACAAAAATCTCCCTCCACACAAGCTAACAATGTAAAAAGAATGAGCGCTCTTGCTGTAAAAACCTCATAATACTTCTATCATGCTTTTTATCTTTAAAGCACTTTACTAGTTGATCCTCACAAAACCCCTGTGAGGTAGGTAAATAGTATTATCACCCCCACTTTACAGATGAAAAAAACAAAGGCAAAGGAGTTAAATGACTTGCTCAAGGCAAGAGAAGAGTAAGGGCCAATGTTAAAATTCAGGAGTTCCAGGCTTCTGGTTCTGTGCTCAAAAGCACTAGTTCTAACATCTTTTTAGAAAGGAGATAACAGATGGAAACAAAAGCCCATTAAGTTTACAAGAAAAGGTAAGTTTTTAAAAGTTACATTAGATGGGGAAATGTACCACGAGGTATTTTGTGAGTGAGTTGAAACTTCAGATCTTTCCTTTTTTTTTTTTTTTTATACTTTTTTTTTTTTAAAAGGCAATCTGACAGAGTGGAACCCTGATAAGATCACATCTGCAAGGCAGGCACAGATGCGAGAGTGATCATCAAGTCTATTACTTATTACAGTACTGTGAATGTCAACAAAAATAAAACTGCTGCATGAAAACACTGAATACAGGCAGTATAATCTCTCAGTTTATGATATTACATCTAAGATAATGCCAAGGATAATGCAGGTACCATGGTACACCATGGACAAAGGAAAAAGTCAAGTCAAAGGGTCTCTGTTAAGATGATGAAGAGGGCAGTGCGAACTACATTCTTCTGAGGAGACAGCTCCTGGAAGCTCAGCAAGCTTTGGGGAACACACATAATTCAAAATGACTGCATTTTGGAGATGTGAGGAAGTGAATCCTTTTTATGACCATTATGATACCACATTATAGTAAAAAAGAACCATTTCTTTTTAATTAGAGGGCCTTGTCTACACATCTACATTCCCTAAAATTTCCACACACAGCCAACACTAATGCTAAGTCACCAGCAGTAACAAAGCATTGGTAGCTGCTGATGTTGGAAAAAAGTCCTCAGAGTAGTGCTTTGATCAGCACTAGAAAGGAAGTACCACCTCCACTATGTTGTCCATAGCTGTGCAGTCACTGTATGAGCTGTGCCAGAAAGAGCAGCAAAGAAAACTTTAGGGATAAGAAAGCGTAGACATCCAGGACCAGTTGTGTTCCAATTCTCCTGGAAGAGCGCAAGGACTGCTGTAATGGAAAACGAGTAGTATATCTGAAAAAAGGCAGTGCCTATGGCACTGAGTTTCCTGAGCTTGACAAGGGCCAGAACACAGGAGGCGCTAGATAGTTTCCCAGATAGAGCCGGTGTCCCATTCACCCTGTTGGCCCTGGGTTAACACTGCACGGCTACAATTCGCAATCCTGCACATTAGAGCTCATATTGTTTTGCAGTCAACATTAGTTTTCCAGATCTCTGCCCCATTACCTATTGGCTGACTTCTGAAAAAGAGAGGTTCTTATCAACCCTTTTTTATTTCAAAGTCATCGCCTCTCCACTCCCTCAAACTACAATGGCTATACCATGGACACAGAAACTCCTGAACAGTTTAGCAAAGCTATCTTTGTCCCCTACACCCTCTTTGCAGAATGCATAGTTTACAATTCACTTACAAAATAAAGAAGCAATGCTGACCACATATGGGACCTTTTTTTTTTTTTGAAAAAAGAACAAACAACCTCTTCTTAAGTTCAGTATCAAAATTCACATTTGCATAATAATACATTTCAAGGCCATTAGAGAGGAATGAGAGCGAAGCAAAGAAAACTGCAGAGTCTCTCCTCTCTTTGTCTTCCTGAATAGAGCTGAGGGATCCCACCAGAGTTTCTTTTCAGGGTGGGAATTATGAAGGGCTACAGCGACAGCTCTTGATGTTGCACACCTCACGTTTTGGGTGGGACGAAGAGGTGAATTATTAGGAAAAAGAAAAATACAACAAAAAACAAATGGAAGGAGACACTGCAGATTCCCATGTTTAGCTACAAACAGCTTCAAAGAAACAAAAAAATTACTTCAGATTTTTTTTCCTTTTAAACACTTCTACCTCACCATTTCAAAAACTCTGTTTTTCTTCTTGTGTAATACCCTGTTCATTTAAATGGCAACATTAAGTGTGCTGGAAGTTGAAGGGTTAAAAAAAAAAAAAAACCAAAACACAACATTAAAAAAAAAAAAATCCTGTTTCTCTTATCAGGACATGGACAGAGAGGGCAAAAGTGTGCCTGCACCCACTATTTAACAGGAGCTACAAAACATCTTTTCTACATGTATAAATTTGTCTCAAACATCACTGTATTTCAATTCTCCAGTGCTTACAAAAATAAAGCCACACGCACTCACACTCATGCACACAAACATAAAGAGAAGCCACGTAGTACATATACAAACTTAACCTGCAACAGCAGACTAGCCTAAAACTATCAACAGCTTCTGTGCATCACATGACATCCCTTTGCACCCCCCCCCCGATCTCTACCACATATGAATACGTATTGTGCAGTGTAGAGATCAGCCCAAAGATGCTGCTTATCAAAAGGGACCAGTGGGCTGCAATCTCAATGTCTGACCTCTTGAAAGAATAAATTGACCATTGTCTCCCCTCCAGCCCAAGTGGTCTCCTCAATTAGACAGTCACTATACTCACAAAGGCACATTCATAAATACCACATTTAACTTACTGCTTGTAAAAACATAGAAGGACGAAAACGTTAAGCGCTTATACCCCAACCCATCCTTACTGACCCAGCAAGAAGTATCACAATAATCTATCACTTGGTGAGACCTTACTCTACCTTTAGAAGGTACATATTAAAGAAGACTTCCAACACCTCTTTTTAAAGTTTTTTTTTTTTTTTTTTTTTGCATAAATGAATGCTTTTTTATGTTTTTGGCTTACATATTTTGGAATACAGCACACTCACTATAAAGCTCTGTTGTAAGGCTACCCCTTAAAGTAAGGCTGTTCTACCTTGGCTTGCATTTTCACTTCATTTTGCTTCTTCTCCACACGTTCCCAAAACAAAACAAAAAAATCCACACAGCGCCTTATACAGAAAGGGTAAGCCATATCTGGCAGGGAGAGGAAGGGGAAAGAAAGCATGTAATATCATAACCATGTCACTAAAATAGCTAGTCTAACAAGCTGTGCAACCTGCTCTTACTGCTCAACAGTAAATGATGAAGAAAATGTTCACTTATGGTTGTGTTTCATCTGAAACAGGAGAAGCTCCCACTTTGCCTCAATTAAAAAAACCCAAACAGATTAAAAAACCTAAGAGGAAGTTAGTCTGAATGCAACAACACACACTAATACCCAAGAGAAGGCATTCAGTGCTTAAAGAAACATTTCTTGCTAGGCACTGCCTGCTTGTATTGCGCATCCACACAAACTTCTCCAGTCTCTTCTCTCCCTCTGCCCGCCACAGTCAAGAATGTTTGCTGCAAAAATACTTAACGCTGGCTGGCACAATGCATTCTTCCTTTTTCTTTCCCTTTCTTCTCTTTCTTTTGCTCTGGAGTGCTCTGCATTCATTTACAGAAAGGCTGTCACAGTCAAGTCAAAAAAACTCCCTTTCTCACTACAAAGTTAACAGGAGCCGTAACACTGCTGAATGTCACCAGTCCCAACTGTCACACACACAGGGTGAAAATGTCTCTTTGCAGAGGGCACTTAATTTGCTAGAAGCTTGCTTGTATAGCACAGGATTCTGGGAGACTTTTAGATAAAAATTTTCCTGCATAGCTTGATGAAAAGCAACACGCACACAAACCATGGAGGCAAATGGACATTGTCTGCTGCGTGCTGCAGATGAAGCCACATCTATTTTGGCCTGACAATAGTTTTTAAAATAGGCTCCAAACCATCAGGAGCTGCGGTGCTTTTGTAGCACAGATGAAACCTTAGATCACTTTTCAGATAAAGATTAGAAGCTATAGTTACTACATCACAAAGTTTAAAGTCTCACATAACACCACAAAATAGAGCGCTGTATTTTAAACAGGACCTTAACTCAGTTTTAACAGCAATGTAGACAGATCCTTGAATTCTACTGTAGACAAAGCTCTGCCTGTCAGGTCACTACAAAATGGACCTGTTTCCTACTATCTACTGCAGGGGAACTTTGGTAAAATTCAGCAACACTGGTATTTACAGTGATGGGACGCTTCTGTGAAAACATTGTGAGGGACACGAGCTAGCAAGGCTGCTAAAATCTCCAGTTATGCTCCTGTTGTTCAGTCCAACCAACGGCCCTGCTCCAGCATAATTTTTGCTTTGTTTTTTAGGTTTGGATGTGAATTCAGGACCAGAGGGAAAACCAGCTCTGTCTACATTGGGAAACTTTACATATTTCTCCCTGTTAACACCCTTCTGCCACAGGTAGAAGCCTAGTACTGGAGGTCAAGTAAAAGCAAGACAGTTTGGGCTTTAGACATCTGTATTTTGATCACCACAGGAATGACTGATAATGATCTAATTAACAGTATCAGTTCCTAACATTGCAAAATAGTAGAAAATAAACTAGAGAACTGAAATGGTATTTTGTGCAAAATTTATACAAGCCAACAGATTCTGCATATGACTCAGGACCAAAGTTGTATTTTCAACGGCATTTGTTTGGTGGTTTTGTTGTTTGTATTTGTTTAGAAATTACTTCAACTTAAGTTTTCTTGGCATTATTTTCCTGCCCACAAACACATGCATGCATATTTACAGTTAAGACAGCCACTTCTGCTAGAGGAACCTTACCTCTTTAGAGAGAAGAAACTACCTTTTACTCCATCAGGACTTGTACCCTGAGATGCTAACCATCCACCACAAACCCAGCATTTTAATCCACTTGAGAAACCTGGATACTAAGGGCACGATTTACAGTGAACGTAACATATGCCACACAGATACTTGCTGCATTAGAAACACAGCAGGTCCTCACCTGCTACACTGGCCCTGATCCAGCTAAGGTTTACTTACATAAAGAGCCCTTACCAGAGCAGTACTCACTCATTTAAGGTCAGTGGGACTAATTCACATGAGGATCACTCCTTATTTCCTGGACAGACCTGGCTGAAGAGGGGTATCTCAGAAACAGAGAGTACTACTCTCAAAATCAACAGGAACACAATATGCACAAACAAAATCAGAAGCCCAAGAAGTAAACATTATAAAGAATGAAGCAAAAAACCCAAACCAAAAAAAACCCTACAGTACTGTTTGGATGCACTACTAAGACACAGTGGAAGATGTGGCAGGATTTTTAGGAAGAAAGAATAGAGGAAGAGTTCTAAGGAACAAATGTTCAGAAATTTGATGGCAGTAAAAAAGGAAGAAAAAAAAAAAGAAAAAAGAAAAGAAACAAATTTGATATAAAGGTTTGTTACTTAATCTTTGAGGTGGTTACCCCAGCCAGTTTGTTGAAAATATCCTGTTTATATTGCAGAGGAAAAACACAGTTGGCATAATAGTCTTGCTCATTACCCAAACCTCTTAACATGAAGCAAAAAAGAAAAACCAAACCAAACCAAAAACTTGTATGAAAAACCTGACACCCTGTGATTGGAAAAAAACCCCAAACCAACAAAAAAACCCCACTCTCAAGACTGCTGAGCAAGAGTCCAGGTAAACGCATATAAACCCTGGGAAGAGATGGCAAGTCTTCCAAAACACACGGTACAAAACTGCTTTTCAAAGTAAGTATCAGAGGTCTCAGCACAGGTTTCTGAGCTGTACCCCACCTTATGGAGTAAAGAATTAAATTAATTAATAAACACTCAGCTTGATACACGCTGCAAGGTGGGGTAAGCAAAGCGCTGGTAACAAAGGGTTACTTGCTTAGAAGACTGATAATTATTTTTTTTTTTACAAATTAAGTACTGAGGGATTCAAAAATAGTAAAAAAAAAGGGTGTTGAAACCACCTGTAAAGTATGTGTATGCTTAAACTGTGTAACCTGGGAATCAAGCCCAAGAACAAAATGATAAAAAGAGTTCTGTTTGTCACTTGAGCAAGTAAAAAGTATTTTTCAGTGGAAGATGTTGGTTTGATTTTATCTGGAGATGCCCATGGTCTTCTGCAAGCTGTGCTTTCTCCATCCTCTTTTCAATGTTTAAACAAGATGCTGCCACTGATACCCTCTGTGAACAGTTTTGTAAAAGCCCAGAAGTATCCTTACATTAATTCCTGCTGACCTTTTGCTGTTATGAGCTCAAATGGTAGCAGAATATTTACAACATCGAGCAGTGGTTGTCCCCAGAAGATGAGTCTGGTTAGCACAGTGCTCAGAAGTCACTTGCAATGGGCAGGAGTGCCATGACTAAGCCGTACTAGCAACATCATAATTAGCTGCATAAACTTTGGGGACTGTTAACTGTAGGTGGAAAATAGTAAGATTAATGTCACTTTAACAACTTAAGAAAACTCTCACCAAGGAGATGGTCGCTAATGTTTGCAGGCCTGCACATTTAGAGAAAGGAGGCGCAGACACTTCTACAATAGGTTTGGACCTAGCAGACTGGTGAAGCTCCAGACTGTCAACCCTTCAACAGTCAGTCACCATCTGCTTCAAGTGACTGTACCTGGGCTTTTTTTTAAACTAAATCCTATGACTTTCCCCCCTTTTAGGACACTGCTGATTTGACAAAACACAGCTTCTGGCAAAGCGCTCAGAATTTCTCTCTGTAAAATAAAGAAAACTAAAGTAAAATCACAAACTCCCTAAAAGAAACCCTCCTTCTACTGGCCCACGACAGAATTACTATCTTTTTCAAAGCATATTATTATTGATGCATTATTTTCAACACACACGTATACACTCAGATGTACATGCAGCGCAACATGAAAACACTGGGCAACTGATATCAAAAGGACAGGAATTTGGCATCTAATTTTGATTATTTTTTTTTTTTTAATAATAAAATGTTCTGAACTACTGTTACGTATCTCATTGCACAACATGCAGCAAGCTCTTCTTCCTTAAGAACGGGTACATCTATTTCCATGAAGTGTCTATACTGCCTCACTTTGCCTCATCTTCCCTCCATTCCCCTACTGCAGGGCATGTAGGTGCACATAAGAAGGCACTAGCGCGGTTTTTGTGGTTTGAGCCTAGACATTTCAGGCAGAATAAGCCCCTGACCCTTAGAGTTGGGAGACAAAAGTTGGCCACCCCAACACTGAACCCTTAAGTTCCAGACTATAAGCCCTGACAGCCAGCAGCAAGAGGGTGAACAGAAGAGTTTAACAGATATTTCCCCTCATACAAAATAAAACAGAAAGACTGGGAGGTGGGGTGGGTGAAAAGAAGCAAGCAGCAAATCTCTGAGTGGGGAATTAACTGACCAAATAGTTGAAAACAGGAAAGTTGATTTCTAATATTTTACTGGAGTTTTCCTGTAGTTTCTCCTTTTTCTGTACTGAAAAAGGCAGGATAAATAATAAAACTACTTCATTATTGGGTATTGTGTCAGCACTGGTTTTCTTTAGCACTACTTAAGAGTGGTTTAAAGAAGCACCATCATGTATTTCCTGCTAGTCCTCCTAACTGAGGACTCTTTCAGTTAAACTATACTGTGTTTTAATTAGTTTTATAGTTTCACTTTGCTTTTAAAAAGGTGCTTGGAAGAATATTTTCATTTAGTTTCAATCCAGAGGGAACAAATTTTCATTCACACATTTCTCTTTTCCATGCAGCTGCACATCTGTATGAGTAACAAAAGCACTATAAATGATAACCCTTCTTCTCCCACAACTTGTTTAGGATTACAATGAATTTCTGTTGCTTGTATTGAGAAGTTTTCTTAATCTATTTTAATTTATACAGTCTTTAAATTCTTGATCCCTCGCTTGACAGTAACATTTGGAATTTTTTTTTCCTTTTTCTTTTATTTTTTTAATCATTTTTATTTTAAAGTAAAAACTTTCAAACATTTTGAAGATTCAGGAACTTGTAAAAGTTTATCAACAAGAAACAGCCATCTATCTAGGATAAGATAAGGTTAAATAAACCATCTTCAAAAAACTGGCTTCCTACCCTAGAATTCCTGAGAATGCTTGCAAATTTAAAGCAGGAAAATAAAATGTTAAAATAAAAACAAAAACACTGTTAAATGCTCCCAGAGTTAGTCTTCATCTAAAATATATATATGCACTTTTTGGTCTTTTTTTTTTTTTGTACATTTTAATTTTTTTTCCCTTTAAACTTACAATGGAAGAACAATTTAGCTTTTCTTTTTAAATATTTCAAATCCCTCATTATGTCTTGTAAACAAGAGGGGCTCTAGCACCCGGCTTTCACCGTAGTATCGCAATGAACTCAACTAGCCCAAAGTGCAGGAAAAGGGACCTTAGGGCAGGTTGGGAGAGAAAAGTGAGGGTGGAACACAGCAATGAACCAGCATGTATAGCAAATCACGCGACAGAATGGATACTGGCTTACTCGTGCCAAAAGTGCTTCACTAGGAAGTACTGCTGGCACAGGACTTGTAAGAATCTGCTGTGTGTCCAAGCACGGCTGGTCTTTGAGCAGAGGACTAGCAGAAACAAAGCTTTAGGGATGTGTGCATGCGAGGGGCGCTAGCTAGCAGGAGCTGGAAGAGAGCAGTTTGTTTCTTTGTGCATGGTGGGATGGATGAAGGAGAAGTGATAGAAAAGTATATTCAGAAGGGGCCAGAGTATGCTGCACACTCCAGTTTACTAAACAAATACAAACCTACTCGTACTTTTTGTCACATGACACTTTGCATACAAATCTACAGGCATGTGTATATGCAGCATTTCCCTCAGTCAGTCGTCCTTGTGACATTGGGTTTACATAGAAAGGGCGAATTAAAAAAAGCCACAGAACTCCCTAGCCCTTCCCTCCCCCCCCCAACACACAGGCACACACACACGCACACACGCATACCCCTAACATTACTTGAATCTGCCTTTGCTTCTCCCCACTCAACTCACACTTAAAGTTAAATGTATTAGACATTGTCGTATTACTTCAATGAAAATGCTGAAGAAAGAGACTCCCCTATCCTCCCCCCCAGGTAACAAAGCCTAAGCACTGCTCCCACCGAGGGCTGGAATGGACAGGTATGTGGTGGTACAGAACGCCAGCACTTTGTTAGACAGTATAACAGCTAGACAACAGCACAGGGAAGTCCTAGCACTTATGGAAAAAGTACCAGCATCTCTCTTCCGTCATCTCCCAGTCCCACGCCACCCAAAAGACCTCCTGCTTTGCGTCAAGGGATGTTCCTTCAAGTCTGCTACAACTCTTTTCACAACAGGTCTTAAAAGTTTTGTTCCCAGCGTACACATGCACGCACACACTGGCTATCACTGTGGACTACAGGTCACCCCGATCCTGCCCAGAGTACTACTACACTGATGCTAAAAAAAACCCCAAACCTTTCCTTAAATACAGAAATTAAAAAGCAACAGTACAGGAAAAGTAAAAACAACAAACAAAAAGGTGCAATACTTTTTTTTTTAAAAAAAAAAGTCTTTGCTAGTTATATACCTCCCTAAGCAAAACCACGTACACAGGAAAAAATACAACACAGAGAAACAAAAGGAAACGTCTGAAGTACACACTGGTTTTAAGAACATTCGTAAGTAAACGTTTCTGTCAGTGATGGTCTGGCGCTGTAA